>JAJGRW010000693.1:2243894-2329113 GCA_025461045.1 Carex parvula | reverse complement strand
TGATTAACCAAGGGTTGAACTTTAAATTTGTAGAAATTTACATTGAGATTTTAATTTTAGCAAGATCATTCTTGAAGGAAAATATGCTTGATATAGGGTTAAATTAAAAGATCGAATTATAGTCCAAGTTAGATATTGCTTGAGGACAAGCAAGGTTCAAGCTTGGGGGATTTTGATAACGCTAAATTATATATACATTTGATCTTGATTTTATCATAAAACAACCTCAAATATCTTGTGTTTAGAATATAAAATGATTAAAATACACCTGGAATCAAGTTACTGCGGTTATTTGGCTTTTCAATACAGGAAATGATGCAAATTGGTGAAAATACCTCCCAGTGCGGATCAACCACACGCACTGCGGATGGGTTCGGACGCACTGGAGACTCAGCTCTGCGCAGGATTTTTCCCGAGCCTAATGCGGACGCACTGAGAGCCGCACTGAGATCCGCACTCAATACTTAGCCAATTTCAGAAACTTCAAAACACAGAATCCAACCGCAGTGCGGGTCATCCATACGCAGTTCCACCCGCACTCGTGTGAATTCGCAGAAAATCCAGGAAAATTAAATAATGAAATTTAGATCCACTGCGGGTGAGACCACACGCAGTGCGGATGGACATGACCCGCAGTCAGCCAGAATTACTCAATTTCAACACGGATTCTATTTTTGGCACTCCAAGGACACGATTTAAGAAGACAAAAATAGACATACTTGCCAGGAAAGAAATGTAAAAAGAGCACCCACTAACTCCATACTCTAGCCTCTAAATTGGGCATGATCTCTTGCTTTAAAAGGGGGGTTCATTTCCATTCAACACACAACATATCTCATTCTCTCTCTATACACAAATTCTTAGCCATAATTTCTGAAGGAGGTAAAGCTTTCAAGCAAGGAGAAGAAGGATTTCCTGAGCAAGATTCGGCAAGATAGAGGTTTTAGATTCAAAGGGTGTAATTATTCTTTATTTCATTTCCTTTTATTCTTTGCCAAACTTTGCGATGTTTCCCTCCAAGAGGGAGTAGTTCTCTCTCTAGGGGTTTAGGTCATTATGCATGAACTTGTTTAATTCTATTTTATTCGATTATTTGCTTTTATTATGATTGTTTTATCGGATTTGATTGTTAATTTCTGTGATTTAAATAATTTGTGTTAAATACATAATTAGTACTTGAATTGTAGCATCTCGTTTTGGTTTCAAAAGAACCAAAATTGACTAGGATCAATAGGATAGTACCAAATTATGAATGCAAATACCTTAGGTTTAGATTAAGATTCTAACCAATCTAATCTAAGCCGGAACTATAGAAATTAAGGTTAGGGATTTGGTGAAGAACCTAACCGTGAAGTCAAACCCTAATTAGGACATCTCAAATCGAATCGGATATTGGTGTCATGGACTTAATTGTGAAATACCAATATTTGAGGAGAGGAGAGACTAACAAGAGCTTATGGTCGAGGTAGCTAGGATGAAGGACTTAAACGTGAAATCCGAATTACTTAGACACGTTATTAATTCATGAAAGTGACCCTTAATGACATATTAGGTTAGAAACCTCATCAAATCAAACATGAATTTAAGCAAATACCGAATAAATAGAGTTAACAAGGGATTGTAGACCAAAGACCCCTAGATTCTCTTAACCCTGAAAACAAACCGACTTGTCTTTCTTTTACTTTTACTTTTAATTGTTTAAAAACTCATTTCTTCGGGTATTGAACCCAACCTTAGGATTTTTAGTACAAACCCCCCCAAATTTACTTTATTGCACTTTACTTCCTTTCTTTTCTGAAATTTATCACCTAAAGTTGAAAATTAAGTATTTATCTTACTCCTTGTGGTTCGATACCCGATAATATACTACACGGTAGGATTGTATACTTGCAATCTAAATCGAAAGTGTATTTGAGGATAAAACTTTTTATATATACCCTTTGGACGTATCAGCGTTGTGCGCGAGTGCGTTATGGCCTTCTCCCTCATCACTAGCAACGCTGGCGCAATCGTAACAGTTCGATCTCGCCTCTCCTTGCATCTCCGCTGATCCTTCTGTACCATCACCGCTACCTCCGCCTCCAGAGAGATGGCGAAGGTCGGAGTGGTACAGATGACATCGACTAACGATCTCGAAGCCAATTTTCTGACTTGCTCTCGTCTCGTCAAGGCAATTACATCTCCCTTTTTCTCGTAATCTTTCATTTGTTTTTTTGCATCTTATAACCAATTTGTTAACGGTATGTAGTAGAATAATATTGTTTTTCCTTTTGTTCACGCTTATTGTTATTTGAGGCTTCCTGACTTGAACTAGAGAATTATTGTTCCGCCTCTTTTTCAAGTTTGATTACCTGATGAAATGAGAGTTTTATGGCATATTTGGTAACAATTTCCAAGGATAATCCTATATTCTTATTCATGACTTTCAATCTAATTTTTTGGTGCCAACAATATGGTAGATTTCAACAAATTAGGAGTGTCTGGTACCAGAACAGTTAGATGATACCACTTAGAAAATGGACAATTTTGTTTTATGGTTAGCACTTAGCAATGAACGCCCAGAAAATGGACTGTTGTTGTTGTTTATGATTTTATTTGTCTTGCCTTTTCTAATTGAATTTCCTTAAGTATAATGTTTGTTATCTCGGCTTATCTCCTTAAGAGATATAAGTCGAGGCCAATACCAGTACAAGGTACTACCAAATTCTTGATTGAATCTGATATTAATCCCAACTTGTAGGAGGCTGCTGTAGAGGGGGTAAAGCTGCTGCTCACGCTGAGGAGCTACTGCTGCCACTGGTACAGTGAAAGAAAATATCAAATCTCCCATGCCAGTTGGTACAGTGAAAGAAAATATCAAATCTCCCATGCCACTGGTACGCTGAGGAGCTACTGCTACTGCTGCCACTGGTACTGTGATAGATTCGCTCTATTCATCCCATTCTGCCTCGACTATGTCAAGTGTTAGTCTCCTCCTTATTTCTTTTCATCTTAATTTATCGTGTGATGGATTGTGCTGTATCCTTTTCAACATGCATGAATCAGAAGCATCTGGCTCGACTTATCCAATACAAATTCAGGAAAAAACCTGATGAGGTGGGTTCACTCTGCTCTTTTTTTCCTTTCATCCTTTCAGTATACCCAAATTTAATTTTAAAACGTATATTAGTTATACTTCCAGGTTGTAATTTTTAGACATGGACCTATTCGACTCTCAAGTAGGGTAGTTGAGAACTTGGACTTAAACTAGGTAATTTTATTTTATTTTACCTTCTAATTTCTCTATGTTTTGTTTATCAAATATTATTGGTACGCAAGATTATTCAT
Source organism: Carex parvula (assembly GCA_025461045.1). Lineage (NCBI taxonomy): Eukaryota > Viridiplantae > Streptophyta > Magnoliopsida > Poales > Cyperaceae > Carex > Carex parvula. The sequence goes on along the minus strand of JAJGRW010000693.1, from coordinate 2,325,786 downwards.
CAGAGATTAGTTACAGTATAGCCCATTTATTGAAATTGTCTTTTGTTATCGGCAGTTGAAACATCTATTCTCAAGAAGTGGAAGGTTAATTTGATTTATGTAATGCATGCAAGAGAGAAGTGTCCTTTTTTTCCCTTTTGTTTCCTTTTGATAGCAACATTGGAAGGGTGGGGAGCCAAATATGACTTAATGGTATAACTAAATTTTCATAGTTTTTCTTGCTTTCTATAACCAACGAGTCATACAATTTTATCTCAATTGTCCTTGCCCAAGCAACTCGAAAGTTTAGGATTTTTCTGATTTTGCTAAAAAAATTGGAATCTGATGTCAAATTTCTTCTCCTTTCCGTGTTTAGTAGAAAATTTTATCTCAATTGCATGCTTGAGCCTCTATCTGCGTGTATATTGATTTAGTTGCTCAAATTTTACTCTGCTAACACAATGTAAAGTTATTATTTGCACAGGAATTGAGGGTCTCTTGCAATTTAAAATATGCAGGATTTTTTTTTTTGGCAATTTAGGCATTATTAAAGTCCCCCTTTTTTTCATTTAATTTTCTTTTTAAGTTTAGCTTTGTGTTTGTAATTTTAGGATAAGTAAACATCTTTGGAGAGGAGAATGCTGCTACTGCTAAGATTAGTTTTTTCCAACTAACAGTAACTGTGCTTGTCTTTTTTTTTCTAGATACTGCTGCATTGCAGTGATGCTATATATGAGACCGGTTGGAGCTGCAGTGCTGATGCTGAACGATCTAGCAAAATACATACTGTCCCCAGCTTAGCAAAATACATCTCTAGGTAGTAGTTAATTCTATTTTTTTTGGCACTCTTATATAAATTGTCCAGACTAGCGAGTTATTTGTATTTGACATCTTCATTTTCTCTAAGAATGAATTATGAAAGGGTTTCCTATTAAAGGAATTGAGTTATCCAAGACAGTGAATTATGAAAGTGATTGAGTTATTTGTATTTGACATCTTCATTTTCATCTTCATAAACATGCAGGCTTTCTTTAGTTCTATCCAAGACACCAAATAATATTGTTTCTCTCTATTGCTGACTATTCTTTATCATGTCAGGAACTTTGATTCTGTCAACAAGGGTCAAACATTTTTTTTAAGGTTAGTGACTTTTTTTATCTGCTCAACCAGTGTTCTAAATAGCTAGCTATAGGAGCGCTATAGCTACGCTATAGCTTTTTCGGACCATAAAAGCTAAGCTATGAGATAAAAGTGCGCTAATTCAGCTACGACCGCTATAGCTGTAATAGCTTACCGCTATTACCGCTATGTGCTACGCATTATTGCTACCGCTATGCTACATGAGCTTTTGTTTTGCGATTTACATGGGTTTTTGTTCTTATTTATGATGCTATATGGTCTGCTATGATAAGTATTCTAAACCAAACTATGTGCTTATGTTCCTATTTGTGATTTAGTTTCTCATTCTATATCAGAAAATATTCAAATATTAATTCTTTCTTTTGCTTGCTGTTTGTCTAGTATTCACTTGTAAATTATTGTCGTTCGTTTCAATTGAAAGCTAATTTTGATTATTATAATATATAAAATGTTCAAATAAGTATACTTACTTCATTTCACTTGTAAAATTAATTGCTCTGTCTATTATAATCTGTAATACTATCAAGTATGAACTATTAAATAATGTTACCTTGTAGATCTTTTTTTTCTTCTTATTAGCATGATTGAAAAAGTATAGACCTAGATTAGCTATCATTTGATTGTTACACCAATTCTCTAATATTGATAATGTTGATAATTAGTAGAAATATAGAATATAAATTTTGAAAAGAAAAAACGCTATGTAAGATAGCTTTCGCTATAGCTACGCTATTCGCAATAGCTTTTTTTTTGCCTCCCCGCTATGCCGCTATAATCGCTATTTAGAACCTTGTGCTCAACTGATAATTTGATGAGAAAAAAATACTTTGGTTAAGATACCCAGCAATTTCATCTGCTCTTGCTCCAGAGAGGAAGTTCTCTTCACCAACTTCTTTCTTATTTCCACATGTGAATACTAATAAAGACTCATTTATTGCAAACTTCATTTTGGAACAGTATAATTTAGTTGCAGCTTTGGGATTTCACACCTCATGGCGACATGGAACTGATCAAAGTCTAAGTAGGTACATATTGGCACAGAAAGACATGGAACTGGTGTATTGCTATACCAGTACAGTGAGTACCAGGTAGGTCCTGGGTATTTTCTGTTTTAATTCCCATTTCACCCCTATGTTTGATTTTGTTTTAGATTCGGAGTGGACGCCGACAACATGGATGAGGTGCAGCAGCCGAGGGCAAAATGGTCATATTTCTTAAAGGTATTAATCATTTAATCTAAAATGTTAATAAAACAAAGTTACAGCAGAGGCCTAATGTATTCAATCAAAAAGTTGGACCCACCACCAAAGGCCATCTTGTCAGTACATGCAACAATTTGATTATGTAATTTCAAGTTTTTTAGTTTTTAGAAAAAAAATGTGTTGATATTATTGTTTTTCATCTCAGGGTCTTACTACAAAAGAAAGAAAAAATCTTGACCCAACAGCCGTTCCTTTTGTCAGTGTGGAGATATTCCAATATTAGGTGTCTGTCTCGGCCACCAGGCAATTGTTTTTATTGTTTTATTATTTTCTTTTAATTCAGAACAAAAGAATATTCTTCATGGCTCTACTCTTGTGTCATGTGTGCTTGATTTGTGAAGGTTCATACTTGTGTAAAATGTGTGAAATGTTTGTTTTTTTGTTTTGTTTTTAATTTGTAAATGAAATAGTTACACTATATTGGTTTCTGTTCTTACCACGAAAATCAATTTATCTATCCTGGCTTACGTAGTTCTGAACTTCTTAGCTGAGTAATTAAAATGTAAGATGACCCAAATTTTGGCTTGCCAGTTGTCACGTCTACAGGTGCAGCAAAAAAAAAAAAAAAAAAAAAAAAAAATTCGGTGTTGGGCACCTACACCGACGGTTTTTTCCAAAAAACAGTCGGTGTTGGGCGCCTACACTGACTGTTATTCACCTGTCAGTAAAGATTTATCTATACCGTCGCCGCCATCACCGACGCCTCAATACAGTCGGTATAAGGGTTTTTTAACAGTCGGTGAAGGGATTTTTTGTACTAGTGGAAGACACATTGCATAATAGACTTGACTGTTTATGTAAAAAGAGATTACTGCTGGGTTTTCTCTAGAATTTTTTTAAAAGCAGGATATAAAAAGCCATGTTCTAATGATCTTTGTCACTGTATGGCGCGACAAGCGTGCTGGTTATGTATCATAATTGCCGACATTTTTATTAATATCCCAAAAAAAAAAATTAACAAATCTGCCCTCACCTCAGATTTTTTATTAAAACTACCCTAACCGCTCCCCGTGGGGCGGTCCACTGTTTATAGCAGACTGCCCCCCAGTGGGGCTGTTTGCTAACTTTTTTTTTTACTGTTCATACCGAACCGCCTCACGGTGGGGTGGTTTGCTATAAACAGTATTTTGTTTTTTTTTTTGTTTTAGAGACAATATGAATATCAAGATGCTAAACTCTAGCGCTAAAAATTCGGGTTTTTTTTAAATATTTGTTAGATTACTTCTTTTGATATATAATTAGCATATTTATACTAAAATACGCTAAATTACTTGAAATTATGTTAAATTACATTGAATTACACTAAATTACATTAAATTACGCTAAACACTTATTTTGGACAATTTCTAAAACCCTAAACCCTAAACCCTAAAAATTACCATACAAGTTAGGGTTTAGAGTAATTTTTAGAGTTTAGGACAATTTATAAATATGTTATGTGAAAATTGTAAATCATTTAATGTACGGTAATTTTTAGGGTTTAGGGTTTAGGATTTTAGAAATTGTTCAAAATAAGAGTTTAGGGTTTAGAGTTTAGCGTAATTTAACGTAATTTAGTGTAATTCAATGAAATTTAATATAATTTCAAGTAATTTAGCGTATTTTAGTGTAAATATGCTCATTATACATCAAAAGAAGTATTCTAACAAAAAACCCAGCTAACGTGGGTATATTTATTAATAAAAAAAATCAAAAACTAGGGTTTAGAAATTAGGTTTAGGGTTTAGGTTTCTTTTAAATATCACTAATTTTTATAAATATGTTATGTGAAAATTGTAAATCATTTAATGTATGGTACTTTTTAGGGTTTAGGGTTTAGAGTTTTACAAATTGTCCAAAATAAGAGTTTAGGGTTTAGAGTTTAGCGTAATTTAACGTAATTTAATGTAATTCAACGTAATTTAACATAATGTTCAAGTAATTTAGCGTATTTCAGTATAAATATGCTAATTATACATCAAAATAAGTAATCTAACAAATATTTAAAAAAATCCAAATTTTTAGCGCTAGAATTTAGCATCTTGATATTCATATAGTCTCTATAAAAAAAAAATTATTATTCATAGCAAACCGCCCCACCGTGGGGCGGTTCGGTATGAACAGTAAAAAAAAAAAAAAAAAAGTTAGCGAACCTCTCCACTAGAGGGGCGGTCTGCTATGAACAGTAGACCGCCCCACGGGGGGCGGTTAGGGTAGTTTTAATAAAAAATCTGAAGTGAGGACAGATTTGTTAATTTCACAAAAAATGTCGGCATAATTTGTGTGTCATATTCTATATCTCTTCAATAAAAATGACAGAGTACGACACAATATGCAAAACATGATCATGATCATGATCATGTGATCAGCACAGCACAACACGAAACATGATCATGATCATGTGATCAATCACACTTAATCAAGGCCGTTAGATTTTATTCGGCCGGCTATTAAACAAATTAAAAAAAAAATTAAGTGGAGTGAACTGTGAAGTGACCACCTTGACTGTAGTCAAGTCGGTTGGCCTGACCAAGTGCAATGTGACGATGCTCATAGAAAAGCCTACTCTAGTACCATAAGAAAATGATTGTCCATCGTATGTGGCACATTGAAAAGCAAGAAAAATATATCAGTTGATCTCTGTGTATAAATGACTCGATTCACAATTAATATTTTCCGATGATTACAGAGGTCCAAATCCAGATCGTACAATTTTGGCTCATCTCTATGCTTATAATAATTAGGATATCATACTCCTGAACGCATATCTTTTAACACAAAAGCAAATCTTTTGAGTTAAATAATCTCAACCGTTTGATTTTAAATGGAGCCAATTCAACTCTGGTTATAACATAAATAATATTTCAATATTTGTGCGGATCTAAACTACACGAATCTGATCTAAACTTAAACTTAAACTCAAAAGTTATATCAATTTGAAGCTATATTGATTCACAACTCGATCCGATCTGATCCAGACTTAAACCATAAGAACCAAATTACCAATTAGGTCCGCTTGATTTTTGTTTTTTGTTTTGGACTGAATTGGCAATTCGGTCCCTCTTGATCTCACAAATTTTCATAAAGGCGGCCACAGAAAATCCGAAAAAGACTCCGGACCGAATTGGCAATTCGGTCCCAATTTTTTTTTTTTTTTTTAGAATTTGCTTAATAAATAGCATTATTGTAAATTTAGTTAAGAAAACATTTACATTGACTTCTTACTCGCTAGGTTATGCCAAAAAAATTAAAAATGAAATAGAGTAAATCAAATTTCATCTAATATCTTCTATGGGAGATAAAAAAAGGTAATCCAGCTAAAATGACATATTTAATTATCTTTCGGTTTCATATTCAATTTGACCTACATCCGAATTTTAGCAGAAGTTGATTGATAAATTTTGTTGGTCCTAAAATAATAAATTCGGAAAATATTGTTTTACATTTTAAATTTACATTACAGTACGGTAAATTAATTATAAGTGTTAATTGATTTAGTTTTACTTACAGTAGGGCAATTGCCTACCCCTGGAATTTTAAAATCGGGTATGAAGTAGTATAAATGTGTTGGCCTGCCTACTCCTGAAAATTAAATTGCCTACCCCTATCCTTTGACAATTCAATACTGCAATCCAATCCAATGAATTAAATTGCAAATTGTGACTGATAATTGACTAAAATTGTGGAGTGTTAATGTTTTTCTTGATTTATGTTTCAATCTGATTTAGAATTTGGTGAGATTGATTAAAATGATTCAAGTATATAAGTTAATTTTGCCTACTGACCCGGTAACTTGAAACTTTTTGCCCACCCCTAACTCAAATCCTGGCTACGCCACTGCATATAATGAGTGGAAAATACTTAGTCTGGCTAGCTTAATTAAGGTATCTTAAAACTTATTTAAACATTATGCATGTTAATTATAAACATAGTATTTAAATGTCAAGTTATTTCTAATAATATAAGGGCTTGAGTGCATATTAATTAATTATTAGATAAGAAGAAAAAAAATAATATATAGATGTAAATTTCTCTTAATGAAACCATGCTCATAAACAAGATACGTGTAACTACCTTGACCACTAATTTTAACACCACTCAACCCATTTTCATTTTCGCTGGCCGCTTAACTATGACCTCTAATGGATACAAGTGAGAAATTCAACCAAGCTTCAACAAAAAAAAAAAAATTGGGACCGAATTGCCAATTCGGTCCGGACTAAAAAAACTCTGGACCGAACTAGCAATTCGGTTCCTAGGCATTACACAAACGGCAACACATTTTTCTGCGGAACTGTGAAATTAGCAGGGACTGAATTGCCAATTCGGTCCAAAAAAAAAAAACCAAGCTGACCGAATTGACAATTCAGTTTTTATGATTTTTGTAAAAAAAAAAAAAAAAAGTAATCATGTTGGTTTGGTAAAAATATTTTTTTAATTATGTTTTTAAAAAAAAATCCTCAAAATTCATAAGAGACGTCACAGTTCAGTCAAAAGTAATGATCAACCGTCAATTCATCTTTATTTCTTTTTTCCAAAAATAGTAGATTGTCATCCTACCTGTATGCACTATTTTGTCCACCAAAAAATAGAATATAGAGTAGGGATATATAATTTATTATTTTATAGCGAGCATTGCACTACGGTGCTATGCATGTATAGTGTTATACTGTGCTATTTCTTTATTTTGAAATATCTTGAATCTCTTGAAATATTAAAAGGCCCTAAAAATGTGAACAATAAATCAGAAACCCAACACCTAATAAGGTTTTATGAAAATTTTGATTCCTTCTTTTCCTAAATTCTTTTTAATAATGCTAATACTAAATAAAATTAAAAGGATTTTAATTTTTTTTATAAAGATAAAGATCGGAAAATGTGAACAATAAATCAAAAACCCAACACCTAATAGGGTTTTATGAAAATTTTGATTCCTTCTTTTCTTAAAAAAAAAAGATTTTTTTAATAATGCTAATAATAAATAAAGTTAATAGGATTTTAATTTTTTTATAAAGATAAAGATCCACACAAGAGGTACACAGCGAGGGAGAAGAACTTGAGTAAGATCAATACCTAACGTTATTACAATTTTTTTATTTGACTAAGTAAGCCTTGATAAATATTTTTTATCATCATAATTATTTCATAAGTTTATTCTCAGTATATATATATATATATATAGGTTGGCTAATGTCATAACGTTATAACTTCGGCCGAAGTTATAACGAGTTGTTTATTAGTTTTTAAAATTCAAACAACCGATCCGAACCGTTCAACATGTTCTAAATATTGAAATGTGCTTGGAGACTAAATTTTACATTTTTTGGAATTTTTTTACTATTTATTAAGCCACTTTGAAAATCGCAGATCTACTGTGAACAGTAAAAAACAGTAAAATTTTCTGGACCACCGGATCAGTATTTTCAAAGTGGCTTAATAAATAGTAAAAAAATTCCAAAAAATGTAAAATTTAGTCTCCAAGCACATTTCAATATTTAGAAAAAGTTGAACGGTTCGGATCGGTTGTTTGGGTTTTAAAAACTAATAAACGACTCGTTATAACTTCGGCCGAAGTTATAACGTTATGACATTAGCCGGTCTCTCTCTCTCTCTCTATATATATATATTTTTCTTTTTTGTTGAACCAAGCTAAGACAAGAAGAAAGAACCTGAGACGAGCTGACGACCTTGGCCATTCTTGAAAAATTTAGAGAAGTGTTTCAATATTTAAATTTTTCATAACATCTCTAAATAAAAAAATAATATTTCAAGTGATACAAAATCAGTCTACTCAAGTTTTAAAAGAAATAATGTTTTGCACAGAGTAATGACGAATCCTATAATTACTTATATATATAGATCGATGCTCTCAATATCATACCAAATATACAAATTTTTAAGTAAATAATATAAATAGGCTATAGCACAAAATTTGTTCATGTACTTTTTTGAAATTGCAAATATCATATTTATTCTTTGTAAATCATAAAAAAATTCATATAACTTTATCTTTTTATTTTCATTATAAATAAAAAAATCTTTATCACTCTTCTTGTCTATCACTCTTTTAATATTGTTAATGCAAACGGGCAAATTCAAAGAAGTTCAGGATTAGGCAAGTGCCGAATTCACATCCCCTTAGGTTACCTGACTAAGTACAATTGAAATGGATGGTCCAGGATCCGCCTTTCAACTTGGCATGAATCTCAAAGCACAAATATACTGCCCCTGCGCCATCCCGAAAAGGCACCGGTTGAGAGTAAATCTAGGTCATCCGCTTCAATTGTGTTGAGTCAGGTACCTGGGAAGATACAATTCAGCAATAGTGCCTACCCCTGATTTGTGAATTTTTTTAAGCCCAATCCAATTTGAGAGTTGTGCCCCATACAAGATAATGCCTAGTCCCTAAACTCTAAACTCTAAACCCTAAATCCTAAACTCATGATAATGCCTAGTCCTGGTCCATACTAGGCTGGTTTATTTATTTATTTATTTTTTAGATTAAAATTCTTCCTTTAAAACCTTCAATTGAGAAAAAGAGACTCACCTCTCTCTATATAGATATGCTAATATCAAAATGTTCATTCCTAGGCAACAAAGGGATCAGTGGTGTTCGCTAGGCTGCCATGGTGAGAGTGAGAACCAATGCCAAACACATAAAGACTAAATAACTTATAGAATAACGTTGAAAAATTAATGCATTAAAATCACTTATAAAACTTTATTTTTTTTACAGCTTAACTTTGTACTAAATGAATCCTAAAATTTCAAAATTTTGCATGTACACATCTCACTTGTGAAGTATACCGATTTCAACTCTTCAGATTCGTATTTGAAGTCAATCTGATAGATTTTTGAAGTTGGTGAACACATCACAGACAAGCTTTACTCTTTTAATTTCTTAAAAATGACTTTTGTGAGGATGTTACATAGCGCAATACCATGTAAAAATGGTTATCCTTACTATTTCTAAATTGCGAAATTGCCGAGTAAATGAAATTTGTGTAATAAATTTAAGATAATTTCAGATATATTCACAAGTGGATTCATAAGTGGGTATCAATCAATTTTACAAATAGGTACAAATAGGTAAGAATTTTCTGTCTACTCATTAATTATCATGGTTCATGTAACCAAGCACGCAATTGATCTCTTCAATGCTCCACATCATGATAGCTAGCTAGTGCAGAAACGAATCTGCTGAAATTCTCACTAGTGAACAGTGTTCTTAAAATCTCTGCTTTTCTGAATCCAACCGTCAACATGTTTTTAGATATGTGCATAGAAAAATCAACTGTTTCGAGATACGTGTATAAAAAAAGTTGGACGGTTGGATTCGGAATTTTAGAGATTTTAGAAACACTGTTAACGAATGATGGATTTCAGCATATTTCAATTCAGCTAGCTAGTGCAATTTGTCGAATTCATTATAAATAGGATGCATGCGTAGTTCCCATTTCTGACATCAGTGAAATAGAATTAATATATAAGACGAGCTCTTGGATCCTTCAGAAGTACTTCTAAGGTAAAAGCAATTTGTATATAATAAGCATGCATGCATGCAGTTCAAGAAATCCTTATTCTTTTCTTCATGTGTCTGTACCAACAATTAATTTATTGCTTTGCTTCACAGAATGAAGGTTGTCATAATCTCCATTGTGTTGGTTCTGGTGATGAGCTCTTCTTGCGCAGGAGCTCCGAGGAAAATAATAAAAGACCAAACTCAAAATTTCTTGACCGGAAAAATGTTATCAGAAAAATCTTTCCAAATTGATGGAGATAAACACTATGAGTATGTTAGCAGATGCTAAGCCATCCTCATAACTTTAATTTTTTTTAATTATGTATATCAAAATTTATTCAAATTTATTCAAATTTATTCAAATTTATTCAAATTTGGAAATTACAGCGCCCCCGGAGAAAGGACACCTTCTCATCATGATGACCACAATCACTGCCTCAGAAAAGGATGCAAATTAAGAATGTGATTGCCAAAGTAGGAAGTGGGTATGGCTTGACTATAGTTGGTGTATGATAATATATAGTAAGGAGAATATATATTCCATGTATAATAAATCTTAGATGTGATACATATATACTTGCAAAAAGAAAATAAACAATGTAAATAATCTTAGATGTGTTTAATTAAACAGATGTTGAAGACTCGACTTAAAATAATCGCAACTCAAATCATGAACTAGTCAAGATTTTGGTACAACTTTTTATTTATTAACTTGCCTTTTATTTTGTTTTTAAATAGTGGTACCAAGTAGGAACCTGTATGAATTTTTCAAATCTCATTTCATACCACAAAGATTTTATTATTCAATATAAATTAATTTGTTGACAATTAATTCCAATTTTAAATTAATCTATTGACAAGAATTAGTGTGACAACAAATTAATTTGCAGGCTGAATATCCAGCAAAACAAATACAAATGTAAATTCTGACTTTAAACATGCATAAATTTTGATAGAAAATATTGATTTCATATTATGACTCAATTTCAAAAAGATCACAAAGAGATCTACATGATTTACCGATTAAACTTGTAATTGTCATTTCCGGACCCAATAAAGATCGTCTGAAGTCTGAAAAATTGATTTGAAATTTCTAAACTTCAGAAATTATTAATTTTCATTTTATTTAAAATTAAAACTACCCTTTTAAGAGAATTTATTGGAAGCCACTAAAAATATTTATTTATTGTCAAAAAATTAATTTATTGTATTATTTTTTTGAATTTATTTTTCAGTAGAAAAGGTGAAATATTGATTATTCAATGTTCCTTGCCAGGAAGATCCTGAATAAGGGATCGATATCCTCCCAGGTACCTGACTCAACACAATTGAAATGGACGGTCTATATTCACTGAATGATCCTAATTCCACGAATTCCTGTCTATATAATAATAACCTTTAGTCACTAGCATATCTTTAATTATGCCCCATTAGTAAAAGAATATTATTTTTGTTGAGAAACAAGATAAAGGGTATTTATGTAATAGTATAATTATAGGATAGCTTAGGGTCCTATTTGTAATTGAGCACTCATATAACCCAACAGGGTGAATCAACGAACATTATGTTTTGAATTGCAATTAATTTTATTTTCCTTAAATAAGTTATCTCATCCACTACAAACCCAATTTCTCGTAATAAGTCTAAAATCCTGTTCTAGAAGGCCTCCCTCTAATTGTATGTGGTGCTGATTTACTAAAAATGGCTATTTGAGAGCTGTTGATGTTTATGAGATGGTCAATAAATAAGAAAAAAAATTAGGATCATATTGTATCCATACAAGTTTGATAGTAATTTATATATCCGAATAGGAGTTGTCCAATTCGTGCTGATCAAGTGCGTATGAATCTTACTGATGCTGATAAAACGGCTCCAACCGGACATCGGACGGCTCTCTATCCATCCTAATCCTGGAATGCAAGTACCTTTTTTTTTTCCTAGCTAGTTAATACTATATTGCCCCCGCTCAAAGCTCGGTTTTCTGATTGAATACTAATTATAATTTACCTTTACTAATATTAATTTAAATCTAACACCTTAGAATAAGAAATGAGTTTAGTATGTATTGACTTAATGCTAGTAAGTCGGCTTAATAATTTAGATTTATGGATTGAGCCTGACAGTTTTATATATGGTTGAAAAAAAAGAGAGAATGAGTCACATTTATCAAATTCGAATTCGTTATGGTAATCTATAAGCAATTTTAGGCTTTAGTTTATGAACATTCAAGGTACTTTTGTTGAAATCATTCAAGGTATTGCTATCTATATGATCCCCTCCAGAAGTATTTCTAAATTGTAACATAAATTCTGTACCCCTCTGGAGCTGGAACACGGAAGTTGTATTTCTTTTTTTTCTTTTTTTTATGAAAAGCTCCTAGACATACAGCAGTTGCATTTTAATTCTGTTAAAAAAATAAATTATGTTCTGAACTCTTACATGGTTCGTAGCAGTACTAGTCCTATGTGCAGCTCTTCAAGGATATAGCAACACTGAAATCAATCCTATTTCAGTAATTGGATGAAGCAAACAAAAATATAAAATAGGAATATACAGACACTTTATTTGATAAGCCAGAAAATTCAAGTTTTAAGGTCATAGTCGTGACGGTCACGACGACAGTAGCAACAGAAAAACTGACACACAATGCCTCGTCATAGAAACTAAACTGGAACTTTTTAAGTTTCAAATTAAAGACCATAATTTAGACAACTTCAATGCAATCAGTTCACAATTAAGTGCCAATACAAATGACAAACAAAGGAAACCCTTAAAAGACTCAAAACAGACAACAACTTCACCTAAGACAACCATGGTTAATTACTAAGATAACAAATTTAGAAATCCAAAATAAGGACTGGCTCAAGTTATATATCCAGAAGCATCGTACAAAAAGGCCAGCATCTTCAGTCTAACGAGATTACCACTTCTTTTTATCTAATAAAATATAGACACTCATAACCTTCGTATTTCTCTCCAACAAAAACTGGTATGGTACCAAAAGGGAAGAACCATGCACTTCACCTCTCTTCCACTCCTTGATTGAAACGACTCGCGATCCCGATAGCGACATGCTTGAAAAATAACCACCATACACCCTAAGCTTACATTTGACATAATTCCGGCCCAGATCAGGCAGATCAATGTAATATAAACTATAAAGTGAGAGCATTACCAACATTGGGAATGGCTTCCTTCACAAGCAGAAACACATCTTTACCCGGTCCAAAAAAGGTACAATAACGATCCTTTTCAAAATACTCGTCATCAAATATTGTAGCAAACCATTTATCATAATTGAAGGAATGGTCCATGTCGCCGCAGACAGGGAAGGTGTCCTGGTGGTCTTTAATAAAATGTGCCTGCCATTCTCCTACAACATTGTGCATAAACAAATAAACGAACCAAAATAAGCTTCGATTTTGCAAACAACATTCTTCTCAGAAAATTTGAGAAATCAAGATTTGCCTATCAAGGTTCATAATAAGACAAATGATTTTAGTAAGTTGTACTATATATATGCAGTTTAAGTTTCAATCAACAACAGTACAACTGTGCTGTACCAACCAATATTTAGTACCACCGCCATTCCACAATATTAATCCCTGCATTTTCGTGCTTGTGGTCAATGTTTTGCTTACATGTTAGTGGATTAGTTGTACTAATACCGGGACAAAAATGTGTTGACAAGCATAAATGTGCACCTGAAGACGCCTTGTGAGCACAGCCTGGAATTGGGCATAAAGACGGGGCGAACTCACACGTATCAGTGTGCACTTGCCTCTGTGAGTAAGACACGGACTTGCGGCAACCTAAATTGGCGTAAGTGCAAGGGACATGTACAGCTTCCAAAACCTTCTCGAGTGCGATATTGCGAAATTGTACACGAAGCTTGCACATGTGACATTTGTATTTTAGTTTAGACCAGCAGGTGGGACAAGCCACATGGCCATTCTTGCACTGCGAAAATTATGTGAATTTTTCAGTTTTTGTTTGTGCAAACAGAAAAAGAAGAAACAATTAATAAAATTGTCATCTTTTGAGAGTTCCAGCACACGAATGCTAATTTCTAAGAGATGATAAAAACTAGGCCTTGAGAGTATAACAATCCTTAATTAGGTCACTATTGGAGGGCATAATCCGTACAAAATTGAGATTAAAAGAAGAAGAAGATATCGCACATAGATCTAGGTTGTTCACATATTGAATCTGAATTGGTTCACAAGTTTTCCAGGAATTATAAAAGTGCTGAAATTCGATGGAGCATTTACACAAACTAGAAGAAAAAAGAGATAAATTTCTAGAGAATAATATTGAAAAAAAAAAGACCTGTTTAACCGGAGGGAACAAGGGGTGGAAGCAAATGGTACAATCCAGTGAGTCGGTCTGCATTGTGACTACATCTTTTTCGTCTCTAGTATCATTTTGAAGAGACGAAGGATTCAAAGTCTTTCCTTCCTCGATTTTTCTCTTTGACGGAGAATTCAAAGTCTTTCTCCGCTTCGCCATTTCACCTTCGTCTTCGGAATCAGATTCCGTCATTGGTGGAGAGAGAGAGATAGAGAAGTAGTAGGGGGAGGATTTTATTTAAATCTTGTGATGAGCATTATAAGCTATGCTCAATATATATATATAGCCAGTTTAATTAGTTCAATGTATTTGACATTAGAAACTGAAAGGTTGCATAGAGAAAGTAAATGAAAACTAAAGAATAGAGAATGCATCTAACATTGAGAAGAGCAAAGGACAATCATTTACTGTTGAAATTAATACCGTTACACTGTTCCACATAACAAAATTATTAATTACTCAGTATTTATTTTATTTTGTGGCTCCTATTATATCGATCCTAGGGTTTGTCCATCATCCTTACTGTTTAATTTAGCACTTGTTAGCTAGTGTCCTGATCTGACAACGGTCGAGATTGAATTTGTACTGATCTGAACGGCTAAGATTAAACATTTAAAATCAGAAGCAAACATTAACCATTGGATGCATCGACCTATATATATACATTATATGGCTCGGATTCAACAATTCAGAACCTCAGATCAGATGTCCAAAAATAGGGATTTTCTTCTTTTCGACCTATATCCTTAGGCGAATGCCTTCATCCCAAAACATATTTTTGGTACTTCCTAGTTTCTTTTTCAGAAAATTTAGATATATATCCATCACAACTTCATATTTATTCATCAAATTTATGAAATTAGTTATTTTTGCATCCAAACTCGTTAATTTTATTAAGATCACCGTTTTTTATTTGACACATTTAAAATGCTAATTAATATTAACAATAATAAAATAAAATTATAGTTTTGTCCTTGCGGATTAAAATAAAATTATAGCTTGCAGTAAAGTATTAATTCTTTGTAATTAGTTGTATAATGAAATACACGTTGCCTCTAAATTAGGGTTGGTTCACGTTATTTAAATATAAATTCTGTATAATTAAAGTATGTAAATATATTAATAACTAGGATTACTACCAGTTCGATATTGTTTTGAAATATCAGAGTTAACAGTGGCAATATAATGCAAGGTCAAATTAAAGTTGATGTCTAAATGTATATTCAAACTTTAATGGAGACTTAATTATTATGCACAGTTTTAGATTGTAAATTGGACAAAAAAAATGGCAGTGTGAAAGCAAAATTTTAATTTCTCATTTCCTATAACATCCAATATAATTTCTTACAGTATTTTTTTATGAGGTGTGGGGGAATAATTAATGTGTTTTTACAGTTTTTTTTTATGAAAGGTTGTAAAGAGAATGTAAATGAGAAGTAAAAGCAAATTAGAGAATGCTACTAAAAGTCTAAAACATTGATGAGACGATATAAGGACGATCATTGACTGTTGGAATTGATACCTTTACACTCTTCCACATAATTAACAAAATAATTACTGATCTGTATTAATTTTTTTTTATTCCTTTTTTTTTAAATGTTGTTGCGCCTCGTATATGGATCCTTAATCTTTTTATTAAGCACTTATTATTGTCCTGATCTGACAACGGTCAAGATTTAATGTTTATTGATCTGAACGACACCACATTTTTCAATGAAAAAAATGTTCTGTAATGACGAATTCTATAGTTAATATTGTGTTCCCAATATCGTACAACAAATATACAAATTTGTAAGTAAATAATGTAAATAACACAAAATTTCGGCATGTATTATTAGAAAACATCATATTTATTATGCTAATTGAATGTAAATTGTATTAAGGAAAAAAATTGAACACAAAGCTTTATGTAATATGAGAAGAACAAAAGGTAACCTTGTTTCAAGTAAAATGCCTACATTTGCTTTACCCAGTTTGGGCAATATCATCTTTGGTCCTTGAACTTGTTCGTTTTTGGCATTTAGAACAAAATATCTTATAAAGTACTATTGATTTGGTCCTTGAACTTGTTTGTTCTCCCCAATTCCCTAATTTAATCGCAACTCGATCACCAGTGCAATTTTTTATTTTTTTAAATAAAAAACCCGATTTATCATAAAATAAAATAGATTGATGGTTTTTTTTTCCCAAAATTAGTAAAAAACAAAACATTGATTGGTCCAAGTTAGGAAGGACCGACACATTAGTTCAGTCACCCCTTAGTCACACTTGCACATCACTGGCAATAAAGATAGCAAAAGGGAGGGAGGGGAACCGAACCATTGATTTGATCACCATACACACCAAATTTATCAAAAAGGAGGAAGGCTAGGGGATCCGGATTTTTTAAAATTTAGTCCAAGCGGGTGACCGAATCCATATTCGGTCACTCTTCTAGACCAAATTTTGAAATAAGAAACAAGGAAAGGGGGGCCTGAATTTTGAAAAATTTTGGTCCAGGGGTTATCCGAATCAATGGTTCAGTCACCCTCCTTTCGATTATCTATGTTGTCATTCATGTAAAGGTATAATAATGGATGAACTAAACCATTGATTTGGTCAAAGTGGGGTGACCGAACCATGCATTCGATCCTTATTAATTTTTTTAAAAAAAAACTATTAATTTGTTTCATAACAAATCGAATTTTCAATTTCAAAAAAGAAGGAAAAATTGTCACCATTGTACCACTGTATCACAATTACCTTTTGGGCTGGACAGGTTCCTTTGTTTCTTTGAGAGCCCAAAGTACAACAGCTTAAAAAACTTGTCTTAATCTTTCACGCTAAAAAGCATTGCAAACCTAAAAAATAAACGGTAGAATATGCATATCACCTTTCATAATATTTAGTATTTTTCATATCATATTGATCAAATAGATAGTGTCATATCTTTAAATTTGAGATTCATTTCGCCAACTTCATTGTGGAAAAAATGAAAGATTACATAGGTGTTAAATAATTCAACTAGTTAAATTAAATTGTGGCTTGTTTGATGTTGATTTTGCCATTAATTCATCTTAATTTCAAACTCCAAGTTTATATCAACCTCTGAACAAGCCTTGGATTGAGTTAACATTTCTAGGGTGGGACAATAATAGTTATTGCCTCCAGCACATAATTTTCATTGGTGCATAAGTTTAATAAAATTAGAGGTTTTCAAACCAGCTTAATAAATAGTAAAAAAATTCTAAAAAATATAAAATTTGGTCCCCCAGCATATTTTAATGTAGATTGAATATCTAAGGGTTTGGATCGACTGTTTGGTCTCCAAGTATATTTTAATATAGATTGAATATCAGAGAACTGAACCGTTTTGTTCCTGAGTTCAGGAACAAATGTTTGTATATTAGCCATTCTCTCTCTCTCTCTATATATATATATCTATATATATATATATAGAGTAAGGCTACGGTGCTTTGCAAAGTAAACCACCCTCTTTATTTCGGGTTACTTTTTGGATTTTGAAAATCCAAACAACCGATCTGAACCGTTCAACATGTTCTAAACATTGAAATGTTCTTGGAGACCAAATTTTACATTTTTTGAAATTTTTTTGCTATTTATTAAGCCACTTTGAAAATCGCTGATCCAACAGCAAACAGTAAAAAACAGTAAAATTTTCTGAACCACCGGATCAGAAACTTTCAAAGTGGCTTAATAAATAGTAAAACAATTCCAAAAAAATGTAAAATTTGGTGTCTAAGCACATTTCAATGTTTAGAACATGTTGAACGGTTCGGATCGGTTGTTTGGATTTTCAAAATCCAAAAAGTAGCCCGAAGTAAACGGGTGATTTACTTTGCAAAGCACCGTAGCCTTACTCATATATATATATATATATATATATATATATATATATATATATATATTGTTCATTTGAATCTTCACTTTGATTATTGTGTTTTGTTATTTACGTTGTTTACTTTCTTATTTAATTTTGTGTGTTTTTTGTTCACATTAAATACTTGTGTCAGAAATTCGAGTGAGCTCTTTTGGAAGTTTTTTTAATAGAAAGATGAAAGTCTAGATTTCTAACTTTCAGTTGTCTATAAAAAAATTTCATCTGAGTTTTGAACCCATAACTCTTTAAACTCTTTGCTTGTGCGTCCACTAACCATGCCTGTTTAAAATCTTTAAACTCTTGCCTCATAGCTATTGATGTGACTATCTTTTGATCTTTGCCAAAAAAAGGTGGTAATGTACATCACCTCCAATTGCATCAAATTGAAGGACTTGACCAACCTTTTTTCCTTCCCAACAAATAAACAAATAACCCCCTCTAGTTCTGAAAAATACCCGGAACTCAAATGAAAGAGTGCTGGAAATGCCTATTTGCTGGTTTTTGAAACAAAACACACACACACACACACACACACACACCAACAGAGAGGAAAGAACAGAGTTTCCACTGTTTTGAAGAAAAGGGACGGACACAACAACTCATCATAGAAACTAAACTGAAATTGCAAGCAGAATCATAGAAGGTCAAATTAAAGACCTTAATATACTTAAAAGTCAAATTTATACAACTAAATTGCAAGTAGCATATCAAAACATCAGTCCACCATTAAGTGCCAGTGCTGATGACAAACAAAAAAAATTCTTTTAAAAGAAACAAAGCAGGCAACTTCAATTCAAGACAACAATGGTTAGTTACTTGATAACTAATCTTGAATTCCAAAACAAGGAGATTACTGACATGAATTATATAGATAGAACCATCATAGAAGGTCATCATCTTCAGTGTGAATAGATTGTATCCGACTCTTCATCCATCTCTTTATTTATTAAAACAAGTATCTTCGTATTTTGCAAATCATACCCAAATGCTAACAAAAGGGAAGAACCACGTACTTTGCCACTCTTCCACTCCTTGATGGAAACAGCTTTCGACTTAAATTGCATCAAGCTTGTAATACAATTAACACAACTAACCACTTTAAGTTCATATGGGAAGACATTTTGACCCCGATCAGGTAGATCAATGTAATACAATGAGAGAGCATACCCAACATTGGGAGAAGGCTCCTTCACCAGCAGAAATAGATCTTTATCGGGTCCAACAAGGGTATAAAAAAGATCCTCTTCATCAAATTGTATAAGGCAGTATTGACCATAAGTGTAGCAACTACCAACGTTGTTGTAGTGAGGGTCGGGGTTCCAGTGGTCTTTCAGAAAATGTCCACGCCATTCTCCTACAACATTAATTGTGCATAAACAAATAAAGGAACCAAAATAATCTTTGATTTTGCAAACAAACATCACTTCAGAAAATTTGAGAAATCCATATTTGCCGATCATGGACAAAAACGTATCAACCAACAAATAAAAAATGTGCACCTGAAGAGGCGTTGTGACCACAGCCTGGAATTGGGCATAATGACGGGCTGAACTCGCATGAATCAATGTGCACTTGCCACTTTGAGTAGATAAAAGACTTGTCACAACCTGAGGAGGCGTAAGTGCAAGGGAGATGTATTGATTCTAAAACTCTCTCGAGTGCGATGTTGTGTGTCACTACCGGAAAATCACAGATGTGACACTTGTGTTGTTTTCTTGAACGGCAAGAGGGACAGGCCACGTGTCCATTCAAACACTGCCAAAAGAATGTGAATTTATATTCGGTTTTGCATTTACAATGTAAGGTCAAAGAAAAAAAAATGATTTTAGGTTGTACCAAATTGAATTAAACCCTGCTTGCGAACCCAACTTGTATGTTACTGGATTTACAATCTCAAGTTCTCAACCACAAATAATTTATATGAGGAGGGTTCAAATGCACCAAAATTTCTTGCTCCAAATTCGGTCCAAATCCTGAACCGTATATCTCATTTCAGATGAACGCCTCAGATTTTCTCTCCCTCCGACTCTCTGTTTCCAAAAATGAGCGCTCAATCCTCTCCGGTCAACAAAACACTCCTAAACCCCTCCCTCTGTCCGTTTCACACTTTCTCCATATGACCCCACCTGTCTCGACCCCGACGTCGAGCTTTCGCCCCCGTTTTTGGAAAAGCTCTCTTTCTCGGCTCTGTGGATCCAGCGCTCATTTTGGAGCCTCCGTGCCCCTCTCCTCTTTTCGTTTCTGCAGCGACCCAGTGCTCAATTTGGAGTCTCTGTGCCCCTCTCCTCATTTTTCCTAAATGCAACTTTTTTTGGCTTATCATCTAGATGCGTTTTCTTGCTTTCTTGATAGAATTGATGTAACTAATCAAACACCTTATTAGCCTAGTTCTATTAAGGTTTTTTATTACAGCTGAAAATTAACTGTGTGTACACAATTAATTAGTATGGGAGGAGCTTGAGGAACCCAATTGAAGTTGCTGCCGTCTTTCACATTGTAAAGAAATTATTCAAAGGTAATTAAGTACACAATTGGCATTTAAGAGATTTAAAGCCGTTCTTTCAAATTTGACCTTTAGTTGGTTGGTTAATTGTTTACTAGTTACTTCTATGCATTGCTAAATTTTTTGTTGAAAGATGTTTTTTTTTTTTGTAGGGGAAGGAGGTGGGGAAGACGATTGAGAAATTACAAGGAGTGGGGATCTCCTGTTGAGGAAACACTGGAGGTGTGTTATTACTTCAATGGCAATTTCGTTCACTGGAAAAAAGAGGGGAAGGAGGAAGAACCATGGCAACTTTGTCCACGGAATGAAATCAGAAGCGATCTCCTAGAAATGGAGAGGAAGGTTTTGATTTCCTGCCTATTTTGTTCACTGGAGAGAAAAGAAAAAAGACTTGAGCGCTCATTTTTGGAAACGAAGAGTCGGAGGGAGAGAAAAATCTGAGGCGTTCATTTGAAATGAGATATACGGTTCAGGATTTGGACCGAATTTGGAGCAAGAAATTTTGGTGCATTTGAACCCTCCTCAATTTATATTTATGTCTATCATCAAAAGTTAGAGATAAAGAAAGGAGGGAAAAAAGTGACTAAACACTCATCATTCTTTCATTTAATTGTAAATGACATCCATGTTCCTCTAATAAATATCAAGTCACCAAACAGAACAAAAATCAAGAAACAAAAAAAAATATGTCATCTTTTGACCAACCTTATTACTTTCTAACAAGTGCAAACAAACCCAATCTAGCGCACAAATGCTAATATTTGAGGAATAATGAAAGAGGACTTGGGATTTATTATGCACCAAGCTGTTAAGGTGAAAACAATTGTACTAGAAGTAATAAAAAACAAAGCCTACTTCGTTTGCTAATTTCTGAGAAATAATATAATTAATGTTGTATACCAACACTTGTGAGTAACAATAGTGCTACACCTTCTAATAATCCTTATATATTGAAGCTGAATTTGTTCACTAGTTTTCGAGAAATATATAAGTACTGAAATTTGATGAAGCATTTACACAAACTAGAAGAAAAAAATACAAATTTCCAGAGAATAATATTTTTTAAAAAAACAAACCTGATAAAGTGGAGAGCACAAGGGAAGAAAGCAAATGGCACACCTCAGTAAGACAGAATTGATTGTGGCTAAAATCTCTTCTCGTTCTCCATTCTCATTTTCAGGAGGGAGAGGATTAGAAGTCTTACCTTCCCCGGTTTTTCTTTGAGTTGAAGAATTGGAAGTCTCACCTAAAAACTCGGGAACACTTCCTGAATTTGGGCATAAAGAAGAGCCAAAGTCGCATGTATCAGTGTGAAGTTGCATCTGTGAATAGGAAACCGACATGCGGCAACCAAAATAGGCATTGGGGCAAGGTAGATGTATTGCTTCCAACACATTCTCTAGTGCGATGTTGCGGGCCCCTACAGAAACATCGCAGCTGGGACATGACTTGTATTGTACTTTGAACCAGCAGGAGTCACACGCCACATGACCATTTAGACACTACCAAACGTATGTGAATTTCTTCAGTTTTTGTATTTGCAAAATGCTATTAAGTTGTACTAAATTGAATTACAATTTTCATCTAATAAGTTAATAACAATAGTGTTTCAATCTAATAGAACATGCAACTCCCAATATATATTCTACAAGGTAGTCATCATTTCCAAATATGACACAATACTTGCTTATCAGTTATTTATTTTATATTTTTTTATGAGAAGCACGTAGGTGTTGATAATATATAGATGATTAAAAGTTCAGTATAGTTTTAGCTAAATAAAAAACTACCACAGCAGTACTTTCATAAAATAACATTGGAAAAAAAAAAAAAAGCAAACCTGATAAAGCGGAGAGCACAAGGGAACCAAACAAATAGAGCACTCCAGTAAGCGTCCTTTGATGGTTACTCCAATCTCTAATGGAGGAGGAAGCGCATTAGAAGTCTCTACCTCCCCCATTTCTATGTGAGTCGTGGTAGCATCTGAAGTCTCTGCTACCCCCATTTCCCTTTGAGCCGAAGGATTTGAAATCTCTCCTCTCTCGATTTCTCGTTGAGTATGAGAATTCCAAGTATCTCCTTCTCTGATTTCGTTTTGAGTCGCAGTATTCGAAGTCTCACCTCCTTGAGTATTTCTGCCTTTCCTCACCCTCGCCATGGCAGTCTAGCGAACACCACTGATTTTTTCTGCCTTCTCCTGTCGGACAGAGAGAGAGAGCAAAAAGAGAGAGAGAAGCGGGTCTGTTTTTTTCTCAAGTGAAAATTTTGGAAGAAATAATTTGAATTTCAGATATAAACCCCACCGTAATGTGAATAGTGAACGACGACCGGCATTTTTATTAATATCCAAAGTTTAATAGAAATTAATAAAGATATTCAGATCCGCACTGGAAAGTTATAAAAATATCAATACCGGTCATTTTCTAGCCGGTACTCAATTTAATTTATTACCGGTTAAAAAATGACCGGTACACAAAAAAAAATTTAATACAGTACCGGCCATTTACCCTAATTTATTTATTTTTTAGACTATGAGAGCAAGACTAAAATCTAACATTAAAAATTAAATTTTTTTTTAAATATTTGTTAGATTACTTCTTTTGATATATATTAGCATATTCAAACTAAAATACGCTAAATTACACTAAATTTTAAATTATACTGAAATACGCAAAATTACAATAATTACAAAATGAAAGATACTCAATTTTAGAATGCTGGTTAAATGATTAAATTCGAGATTTGCGCCAGGTAAAAAAAATATAACAATTAATTAAATTCGAGATTTGTTCTTAATGATCTCTGTTCATATTTTGATGTCAATATTGAAACGGCGGCAGACGTCGTTTGGTTGAGAGAAAACATTATTAAATTTAATAGATTACAGGATGTAAAGAACGCTTCATTTTCCTTTTAAATAAAGTTGCAATGATATTAACAACTAATAAATCTCCTCTACTGATATAGGCGACATTTCCTTGAATCTAATATCTATCAATATCGTTAATTGAATTTTGTAATTGCCTGGGTTGACGTGTGTTGACTGGTGCATAATGCATTGGGACTTTGGAGGAATGAATACTGATCTGATCTCCCCACCTAACAAATTAATTATTATATATTTTATATTATATTTATTTATTTTATTAATAATAATATAGATGAACATCTATAAGAACGGAGAATCCCCAATTTCATTCCTATACTTGATTTCTCTTTACTTCAAAACCAAAACTCCCTCCTTTATGCTTCGGCTAATTGGAGAAAGGATCCACATCTGCTGCTTGAATGGTCTAGATGGAAGAAAGGGACAAACCTGATTTTCTATGAGAAAAACAGGCTCTCCTTTTCTTCCATCTGAACCATTCAATTTATCTCACGGGTTAGATTGATTTTTGTATTATAATAATAGAGTGAGGCTACGGTGCTATGCATAGCACCAATTGGGTCCATGCTACGGCTCAAAATTTGACTTTTCAAAATTCTAACGGTCGATCCGAATCGTTCAACATGATTATAAAATGAATATGTACTTGTAAACCAAATTTTACATTTTTTCGAATTTTTTTACTATTTTTACGAAAATCACTTGATCTGAACATTCTGGACCATCCAAAAACAGCCTATCTAAAAAAATAGTGAAAAAATTCGAAAAAATGTAAAATTTGGTTTGCAAGTACATACTCATTTTATAATCATGTTGAACGGTTCGGATCGACCGTTAGGATTTTGAAATTAAATTTTGAGCCGTAGCACGGACCCAATCCGTGCTATGCAAAGCACCATAGCCTCACTCATAATAATATTTTTATGCAGTTCATGAATGTGTGCTTATTTGAGGTATAATACAAGCATCAAGGTCTGAATTCTGAAACTTTTAGTCAGATTAAGTAACCATAATATGTTTTAATTTTTCAGACCAACAACAGGCAGCAATTCTACTGACAGGAACCAGTTATGGGGACATGGTACCGGTGGCACCAGTTTTAACAAAGGCTTGATTCCCATGCATTCACATGCATTCATGTTTTGTGATGTTTTCCAGCTGTGATCGTTATGCTTTTGTTTGTGATATGGTTGCATGTGCTTGGATATTTTTGCTATGTTTTGTTTTTGCTTGTGCATGGAGCAAACAATGCTCAGTCTGTAATAAGTCTGTATTAGGGATAATAGTTGCAAGTTAAGTTTTGGAATAGGATTTTAGGTTTGAGACATCCAGCAAATTATAACGTGAAACTTGTCGTGCTGAAGCCTTGATACTGCATAATCCATTTAGGATGTGTTCAGTATCTAGCTAAGGAAGCTTGGGATTTTAGTTTATTTCTATAGCTAGGGATTTCATAATTGTAACTGGTAAACATTCTGGTATTAATAAATTATGGGCTGTTTGCAGCCTTTTTCTTAAAAAAAAATTATATTGTATTGAATTGATCAGGTTCTGTTTTGAATTGCAGATTAGAATTTCTATCATTTGTTCTTTTGTATTATGCATGATGTTCACTGTCAATTTAGTATTTGTTGATGCAATTGTTAAACTTTACTTAGTTATATACTATTTACAAGGCTTGGAAGAAATAACAAAAACTGTAGGGACCTAGTTACAATTTTTCACATTCTTCATTCTGACAAATGAACTTTTGCACCCTTTCTGTGAATTAATCTCTAGTATTTTTTTATTAAAAATAACCTAAATCATTGCCAAAATAAAAAGAAGAGGAAAATAGAAATGGTTTACTAGTGTACCAATACTACACTAGTACTGTACCAACACCAGATAGTGACTGCTTGTATATTAACTGCTGGTTTTGCTATTGGAAAAAAATAAAATAAAAACAACCAAAAAAGTGTCCAGCATAACAATCGTATATAGCCTATCATTTAATTTATTGTACTTTCAGAATAAAGAAACTTTTACCTTTATTTTTCATTAATATGTGGTTATTATTTTTATTTTTAATTTGTCGTGGTTGATGTATTTGCTTTTTTGTAGATGATAACTTCTACGAGTAAGAAATAATTTATTTTTTATATTGTGTTTATTCTATCTCTAAATTATTGTACAAAAATTGTACTGTGGAAAATTATACTGTGTAAAATGTTGGATTTTAAGCAACAAAATCAGCACATTTAGGCTTCATGAGTTTTGGAACATTAAAGGGTGACCATGAAATTGGTATTAATTTGATCACCCCAAAGTGTTTGTAAATTGTAAACATAAACTGCTGTCCATCTCTGGAGCTGGAGCATATCATCGCTGGAACCCAGCAGTTGTAGTTTTATTCTGTAAAATATATTTTTTCTATGTTCTGAAATCTTTACTTGGTAAACCACTCATTTAATATTTGAAACTTCTGAAATCAATTAATTCTCCCTCTTTCAGTAATTGGATAAAGCAAACATAAATATAAAATAAGAATACATATATATATATATAGTCACTTTATTTGATAAGCCAGAAAATTCAAGTTCGATCTAAGGTAATAGTGTGAGTGTCATTTATACTATTTTTTGTCAGGACTTGGACATGGTACTATTCAGACATGTAGTCAACAACAACAATAACAACGATCACAACTAGGGGCGGATCCAGAATTTTCTTTAGGGAGGCAAAAAAATATCAAATCGGATTTAAATAGCCAATCGGGTTTAAACCCATTAACTAATTGAGTACTCAATATAAAACAATACTTTGACTTGTACTTTCGAATACTCTGACTTATAACTTTCGAATACTCTGACTTATAATTTCTAATCCTCTAACTTATAATTCTAAATTTCAATCATAATTCAAGAAATTAATTTTAATTTTAACCCTAAATATAACCCGAATTACAAATCAAACATTCAGAGGGGGGGGCAATTTTTTTTCAGAGAAGAGCAAAGTCAATCAGAACCGATAAATCTCCATTAAAACTCAAAATTCAGAAAAGCAGCTACCCCCACGAGACCATGCGGGTCCGCCCCTAACCACAACGACCGTAGCAACAAAAGAACAGAAAGACGCAGCACCTCGTCATAGAAACTAAACCTTTAAGTTTCAAATTAATGACCTTAATTTAAACAACTTCAATGCAAGCAGCATATCACAACATCAGTGAACCATTAAGTTCCAATACAGATGACAAACAAAGAAAGCCCATTAATTGACTCAAAACAGACAACTTCACTTAAGACAACCATGGTTAATTACTAAGATAACAAATTTAGAAATCCAAAATAAGGAGATTACTGACATAAGTTATATATCCAGAACCATCCTACAAAAAGGCCAGCATTTTCAGTCTAACGAGATTACAACTTTTTATTTACTAAAACATTGACCTCCATATGTTTCTCCAACAAAAACTGTGACGGTAGCACAAGGGAAGAACCATGCACTTTGCCTCTCTTCCACTCCTTGATTGAAACGACTCGCGATTCCGATTGCAACGAGCTTGAAATATAAGGTCCACCACCCTGAACCCTAAGCTTACATTCGATATAATTCTGGCCCAGATCTGACAGATCAATGTAATATAAAGTGAGAGCATTACCAACATTGGGAAGGGCTTCCTTCACAAGCAGAAACACATCTTTACCAGGTCCAAGAAAAGTATCATAAAGATCCTCCTTGAAATCAAATCTGATAGTGTAGGATTTACCATAATTATGGTGACTGAAGATGCTAATGTAGAGGTCTTTCACAAAATGTGC
Source organism: Carex parvula (assembly GCA_025461045.1). Lineage (NCBI taxonomy): Eukaryota > Viridiplantae > Streptophyta > Magnoliopsida > Poales > Cyperaceae > Carex > Carex parvula. The sequence continues at coordinate 2,298,478 of JAJGRW010000693.1, read as the reverse complement.
CTGCTATTGTCCTACAACATTGTGCATAAACGAATAAATTAAGGAACCAAAATAATAAGCTTGATTTTGCAAACAAACTTCTCATCAGAAAATTTGGGAAATCAAGATTTGCCTATCAAGGCTCGCAATATAACACATGATTTTAGTAGGCTGTACTATATACAGTTTAAGTTTCAATCAACAACAATACAACTGTGCTGTACCAACCAACATTTGGTACCACCGCCATTCCACAATATTAATCCCTGCATTTTCGTGCTTATGGTCAATGTTTTGCTTACATGTTAGTGGATTAGTTGTACTAATACCGGGACAAAAATGTGTTGACAAGCATAAATGTGCACCTGAAGACACCTTGTGAGCACAGCCTGGAATTGGGCATAAAGATGGGGCGAACTCACACGTATCAGTGTGCACTTGACTCTGTGAGTAAGACACAGACTTGAGGCAACCTAAATTGGCGTAAGTGCAAGGGACATGTGCAGCTTCCAAAACCTTCTCGAGTGCGATATTGCTAAATTGTACACGAAGCTTGCACATGTGACATTTGTATTGTTGAAGCAAAGCATGTACGGTCCGTGTGAGAGATACACGGACCGTGTACCTGGTCGCCAGATCTGGAAGGCGGCAGCTGGCTGTCATATTTGGTATCAAAGGTGGCAGCTGGAATCCATTGGTGATTTATGATTTATTTCTGAGTTATATTGTTTCTTACTTTAGAAGATTGTAATATATGAAAAAAAAGAAAGAAAGAAAAAAATGAAAGTATGATTTAGGAAACTTGAGGGAGGTTCCCTCTATAAGACCTCTCCTCCTTCTCCTGTAAAAGATATCTTTGTGTAAGAAATAAAAAACGTGTGTGTGTGAGTGTGGAGGACGTAGGTACCAAATTGGTACTGAACCTCGTTAAGTTATGTGTTTCTTTCTCTTTCTCTTTCTCTGTGATTGCTTATACGGACCGTGTACAATAATACACGGACCGTGTGTACTTCCGCTGTTCAAAATGTTATATGGTGTCAGAGCTACGGAGTTGATTGGTTGTACTGGTTGCTGATGGCTATGCCGAAGGTGATCTAGATACTCCATCTGTTCCACTCTGGTTAAGAAATCTCAATCATGTCAGAGGAAGAAACAAATACCAAGTCTCTACTGAAGAAGTTAACAGAACTTATCATAATTCAACAATCTCAGATGTCACAACTAGTGTCTCTCCAATCATCTACACGACAACCAACCGCTGCAGTGCCCACTCATGATGCCCCTTCATCGCCGATCTCTGTGAAATTGGATGGTACCAACTACTTGATATGGTCCCAAGTGATAAGTGTATACCTCAAGGGCCGCGACAAGATGAGGCACATTACCAGTGAGCCACCACCTCCGACGGCTAGTGATGCGTTAACTTTCCAAAGTGGAGTATAGAAGATTCAGTTGTCAAAGGGTGGTTGCTCAACTCGCTTGATACAAAGCTCATTCCAAATTTCATTCGATATGAAACCGCGAGCGAGATGTGGAAGGCTATTGCTATTACGTTCTATGATGGCAATGATTAAGCTTTGGTGTTTGACCTCAACAGAAAAGTGTCTCGGCTGAAACAATCAGGTAAATCCATTGAAGAATATTATAATACTTTACAGGGTCTGTGGCGAGAAATTGACTTCCGGCGTCCCAACCCCATGACTAGCGCAACTGACATTGAGAAGTTCAAAGAGTACCTTGAGAAGACTAGGGTGTATACCTTTCTAGATGGTCTAGATGATCGCCTCGACAATGTGAGAGCAAGTGTACTACAAGTGGTACCGCTTCCATCTGTGGAGCAAGCATATGGCATGGTTAGACGAGAAGCCATGCGACAGGTAGTCATGCTCAAAGGGGAAGAAGGTACGTTTTCCAATTCAATGGTTATGCTATCAAAAGGGTTCTCTAATTCTGGTAATCAGGAAATGATGAAACAAAAGTGTTTTAATTGTGGGAGAATGAGACACACCAAAGATAAATGTTTTGAGATAGTTGGATATCCCGATTGGTTCAAAGGAAAGAAAGGGAAACCACAGGGAAGAAGTCAAGTCTATGTTACAACTAGGCAACAACAGACTGAAGCAGATACGGACCAGGCATCTGGAAGTAAGGCAGGCTCGGATGATCAGATTACTCAGCCCGAGAAGTACACGGTCCGTGCACAGCTCTGCACGGCCCGTGCAGAAACTGGAGATGACAGGAATACTTCTGGTATCAATTCTCAGACAGGTAACAAAAGTAATCAAGGTATGTCTCTGCTAACCCATAACAATCTAAATAGTTGGGTGATTGATTTTAGTGCTACAGATCACATAACATTTTGTGACAAAGATATTATGGAACTTGGAAAATCACAAATTGACAAAATTATTAATGCCAACGGAATTGAGTACCCAGTAAAAGGGGCTGGAAATGTAGAATTGTCTCAAGCCTTAGTGCTTAATAACACCCTCTTGGTTCCATCCCTTACTACACGTACGTTTAATATCCGTTGGTCAGCTAACCGAAGAGTTAAACTGCGTGGTTCTAATATTTCCTAATTTTTGTATTGTCCAGGATATCCTCACAAAGGAGATCATTGGGCGTGGTTCTAAGCAAGGTCGTCTGTATCACTTAGAAGACCTAAGGGTTGGAAGGACTAACTTAGCTAATGGATCTGCAAAATCAGAAGGTCTCATTTGGACATGGCATAGACGGTTAGGACATCCTTCTTTTGGGTATATGAAGAAGATTTTACCCGATTTGTTTTTTAGGTTTTGATTTGTCCAAGTTTCAGTGTGAAACATGTATCAAAGCAAAGAGTCATCGTGTTCCTTATAACATTAATTTACATCAATGTGAAAAACCTTTTGAACTTATTCATTCTGATGTTTGGGGTCCTTTCCCGGTTGAATCTGTGCATGGCTATAAGTATTTTATCTTGTTTGTTGATGATTGTACTCGTATGACATGGACATATTTGTTAAAAGGGAAAGATGAGGTGAAAATGGTGTTTAGGAGTTTTTATGAAATGGTACAAAATCAATTTGAGACTTGAATTAAGTTTTTTAGAAGTGATAATGGGGGAGAATTTGTAAATAGTAACCTAAAAGAGTTATTTACAGAAAAAAGAAATTATTCATGAAACAACATGTGTAGGAACACCTCAACAAAATGGTATAGCTGAACGAAAGAATAGACATGTCCTTGAAACTTCTAGAGCTCTCTTAATTGAAAATGAGGTACCACAATTTTTTTGGGATTGTGCAGTCACCATGGCAGTGTATGTCATCAATAGGCTTCCGTCACAGATAAATCAATTTCAAACCCCATTAAGTAAACTTGCAAGTTTTGTACCTATACCATCAGTTCTAAAATTAACACCAAAAACATTTGGGTGTATTGCCTATGTTCATGTCCCAAAACGACAAAGGTCAAAAGTGGAACCGTGTGCCATTAAGTGTGTATCACTAGGTGTTGGAATGAACCAAAAAGGATTTAGATGTTATAACCCTGTGACTAAGAAATGGTATGTTACCATGGATGTAACGTTCCTCGAAAATGAGTCATTCTATCCATACACCAAACATCCCTCTCAGGGGGAGAAGGAGAATGAGAATGAGAGGGATGATTGGTATCGGTCAGAAACTGGACACGGTCCGGATATCGGGATGCACGGTCCGAGTACAGAAGTGCACGGTCCGGGTTCGGCAGTGCACAGTCCGGGTACTGATATGCACGGACCTGGTGAGGAGGAACCTGAATCAGTGATACAGGAAGACTTAGAACCACACTCCCAAGATGCTCCTGAGGATACTCCTGAGGTAAGTGTTTCTGACCAGAGATATATTTTACCACCTAGATGTAATAGAGGAGTTGCACCAAAACGGTATGTTCCTGAAGATGGTACAAGTGAACCAATTAGGTACCCAATTGCGAACTATGTTACCTTGAGTAGGTTACCAGAATCATTAAAGAAATTTGGAGAAAAGAACCTGAATATACCTATACCAGGAAATGTTGGTGAGGCTTTGCAAGATCCAAAGTGGGTTGCAGCCATGGATGCCGAAATGGAGGCACTGCACAAAAATAAAACTTGGTTTCTTACTGAACTACCAAAAGGAAAAAAAACCCGTAGGTTGTAGATGGGTATTTACAATCAAATATGGTCCGGATGGTACTGTTGAAATGTATAAAGCAATGCTGGTAGCAAAAGGGTATACTCAGGCATATGGAATAGATTATCAGGAAACTTTTTCACCTGTAGTCAAACTAAACACAGTACGAGTTTTGTTATCTCTTGCAGCTAATTTAGATTGGCCATTGCATCAATTCGATGTCAAGAATGCTTTTCTACATGGGAGTTTGGAAAAAGAAGTATACATGGAAATTCCACCTGGGTATGAGAAATCTGGCTCGAAACAACTGGTATGTAAGCTAGAAAAAATATTGTACGGATTGAAGCAATCACCTCGAGCATGGTTTGGCCGATTCAGCAATGCCATGAGAAGTTATGGGTTTACCCAAGGGGAGTCTGACCACACATTGTTTTATAAACAAAGGCATAACAAGGTAACTGTTTTGATTATTTATGTAGATGATATGATCATTACAGGAGATGATGCAGAGGAAATAGGAACCCTTGAAGAAAAGTTGTCAAAGGAGTTCGAAATGAAAAATCTCGGAGGTTTGAAGTACTTTCTTGGAATTGAGGTAGCTCGGTCAAAGCAAGGTATTGTTTTATCTCAGAGAAAGTATATCTTAGATTTACTAGCAGAAGTTGGGATGCTAGATCAAGCCAGTGGACACACCGGTAACTCTGAATGCTAAGCTTGTCAAAAGTACAGATCAAGTTCCAGCAAATAGAGAGAGATACCAACGGTTGGTTGGGAAGCTTATTTATCTCTCTCACACAAGACCTGATATTGCTTATGCTGTAAGTTTGGTAAGACAATTCATGCACAATCCAAGTGAAGAACATATGGAAGCAGTCATGAGGATAATCAAGTATCTAAAAGGAACTCCAGGAAAATGTATTTATTTCAGAAACAATGGTCACTTAAAAGGTATTGGCTATACTGATGCAAATTGGGCTGGGAGCCTCACATATAGGAAATCAACTTCAGGGTATTTTGCCTTTGTTGGAGGAAACCTGGTAACTTGGAGGAGCAAGAAACAGAGTATGGTGGCGCTTTCAAGTGCAGAAGCTGAATTGATTGGGGTAACCAAAGGAGTGTGCGAGTTACTCTGGATAAAGAAGGTATTGAGAGAACTTGGTTTTACACCAGAAGAAGCCATGGTACTTCGTGTGGATAATAAGGCGGCAATTGATATGTCTCATAATCCAATCCAGCATGATAGAACCAAACACGCAAGTGTGAACAGGCATTTCTTAAAAAATAACATTGACTCAAAGGAGATTGAGTTGGAATTTGTTAGATCCGAAAGTCAACTTGCCGATATCTTAAACAAAGGTGTAACCAGCAATATCTTCAATGAAGCAGTGAGCAAGTTAGGCATTACTGATCTGTACATGCCAACTTAAGGGGGAGTGTTGAAGCAAAGCATGTACGGTCCGTGTGGGAGATACACGGACCGTGTACCTGGTCGCCAGATCTGGAAGGCGGCAGCTGGCTGTCATATTTGGTATCAAAGGTGGCAGCTGGAATCCATTGGTGATTTATGATTTATTTCTGAGTTATATTGTTTCTTACTTTAGAAGATTGTAATATATGAAAAAAAAAGAAAGAAAGAAAAAAATGAAAGTAGGATTTAGAAAACTTGAGGGATGTTCCCTCTATAAGACCTCTCCTCCTTCTCCTGTAAAACATATCTTTGTGTAAGAAATAAAAAACGTGTGTGTGTGAGTGTGGAGGACGTAGGTACCAAGTTGGTACTGAACCTCGTTAAATTATGTGTTTCTTTCTCTTTCTCTTTCTCTGTGATTGCTTATACGGACCGTGTACAATAATACACGGACCGTGTGTTACATGTATTTTAGTTTAGACCAGCAGGTGGGACACGCCACATGGCCATTCTTGCACTGCGAAAATTATGTGAATCTTTTCAGTTTTTGTTTGTGCAAACAGAAAACGAAGAACCAATAAATAAAAGGGTTAATTGTCATCGTTTGAGAGTTCCAGCACACGAATGCTAATTTCTGAGAGATTATAAAAACTAGGCCTTGAGAGTATAACAATCCTTAAGGCACTACTGGAGGGCATAATCCGTAAAAAATTGAGATTAAAAAAAAAAAGATATCGCACGTAGATCTAGGTTGTTCACATATTGAATCTGAATTGGTTCACAAGTTTTCCAGGAATTATAAAAGTGCTGAAATTCGATGGAGCATTTACACATACTAGAAGAAAAAAGAGATGAATTTCCAGAGAATAATATTGAAAAAAAAAAAAGACCTGTTTAACCGGAGGGAACAAGGGGTGGAAGCAAATGGTGCAATCCAGTGAGTCGGTCTGCATTGTGACTACATCTTTTTCTTCTCTAGTATCATTTTGAGGAGACGAAGGATTCAAAGTCTTTCCTTCATCGATTTTTCTCTTTGACGGAGAATTCAAAGTCTTTATCCGCTTCGCCATTTCACATTCGTCTTCCGAGTCGTCCTCTTCCATGTAGGATGATTCCGTCATTGCAGCCATTCAGAGTTTGGAGAGAGAGAGATAGAGAAGTAGTAGGGGGAGAATTTTATTTAAATCTTGTGATGAGCATTATAAGGTGCTATGCTCAATATATATATAGCCAGTTTAATTAGTTCAATGTATTTGACATTAGAAACTGAAAGGTTGCATAGAGAAAGTAAATGGAAACTAAAGAATAGAGAATGCATCTAACATTGAGAAGAGCAAAGGACAATCATTTACTCTTGAAATTAATACCGTTACACTCCAAGCTTCCACATAACAAAATTATTACTCAGTACTTTTTTATTTTGTGGCTCCTATTATATCGATCCTGGGGTTTGTCCATCATCCTTACTGTTTAATTTAGCACTTATTAGCTAGTGTCTTGATCTGACAACGGTCGAGATTGAATTTGTACTGATCTGAACGGCTAAGATTAAACATTTAAAATCAGAAGCAAACATTAACCATTGGATGCATCGACCTATATATACACATTATATGGCTGGGATTCAACAATTCAGAACCTCAGATCAGATGTCCAAAAATAGGGGTTTTCTTATTTTCGACCAATATCCTTAGGCGAATGCCTTCATCCCAAAACATATTTTTGATACTTCCTAATTTTATTTAACACATTTAAAATACTAATTAATATTAACAATAATAAAATAAAATTATAGTTTTGTCCTTGCGGATTAAAATAAAATTATAGCTTGCAGTAAAGTATTAATTCTTTGTAATTAGTTGTATAATGAAATACACGTTGATTCTAAATTAGGGTTGGTTAACGTTATTTAAATATATATAAATTATGTATAATTAAAGTATGTAAATATATTAATAACTAGGAGTACTACCAGTTCGATATTGTTTTGAAATATCAGAGTTAACAGTGGCAATATAATGCAAGGGCAAATTAATAGAAATTAATAAATATATCCATATCCGCTGGGAAGTTATAAAAATATTCATACCGGTCATTTTCTAGCCGGTACTCAATTTAATTCATTACCGGGCGAAAAATAACCCGTACCCAAATTTTTTTCTTTTAATACAGTACCAGCCATTCCAAATTTTTTTTTGAGACTGAGAGCAAGATGCTCAAATCTAACATTAAAAATTCAAATTTTTTTAAAATATTTGTTAGATTAATTATTTTGATATATAATTAACATATTTAAACTAAAATACGCTAAATTATTTGAAATTATGTTAAATTACGCTAAATTACACTAAATTTTTGTTAAATTATACTGAAATACACAAAATTACAATAATTACAAAATGAAAGATACTCAATTTTAGAATGCTGGTTAAATGATTAAATTTGAGATTTGTGCCAGGTAAAAAAAAATATAACAATGAATTAAATTCGAGGTTTGTTCTTAATGATCTCTGTTCATATTTTGATGTCAATATTGTTAATAGTTTTTACTGGTGTGATTAATGCTACAAAAAGAAAAAGAAAAAAAAGAACGGCAGCAGACGTCGTTTAATTGGTTGATAGAAAACATTATTAAATTGAATAGATTACAGGATGTAAAGAACGCTTCATTTTCCTTTTAAATAAAGTTGCAATGATATTAACAACTAATAAATCTCCTCAACGGATATCTAGGCGACATATCCTTGAATCTAATATCTATTAATATCGTTAATTGAATTTTGTAATTGCCTGGGTTGACGTGTGTTGACTGGTGCATAATGCATTGGGACTTTGGAGGAATGAATACTGATCTGATCTCCCCACCTAACAAATTAATTATTATATATTTTATATTATATTTATTTATTTTATTAATAATAATATAGATGAACATCTATAAGAACGGACAATCCCCAATTTCTTTCCTATACTTCAAAACCAAAACTCCCTTCTTTATGCCTCGGCTAATTGGAGAAAGGATCACATCTGCTGCTTGAATGGTCTAGATGGAAGAAAGGGAGGAACCTGATTTTCTATGAGAAAAACTCAAAAACAGGCTCTGCTTTTCTTCCATCTGAACCATTCAATCTTATCTCATGGGTTAGATTGATTTTTGTATTATAATAACATTTTTATGCAGTTCATGAATGTGTGCTTATTTGAGGTATAATACAAGCATTAAGGTCTAAATTCTGAAACTTTTAGTCAGATTAAGTAACCATAAGTTTTAATTTTTCAGACCAACAACAGGCAGCAATTCTACTGACAGGAACAAGTTTTGGGGACATGGTACCGGTGGTACCAGTTTTGACAAAGGCTTGATTCACATGCATTCACATGCATTCATGTTTTGTGATGTTTTCCAGCTGTGATCGATATGGTTGCATGTGCTTGGATATTTTTGCTATGTTTTGTTTTTGCTTGTGCATGGAGCAAAGAATGCTCAGTCTGTAATAAGTCTGTATTAGGGATAATAGTTGCAAGTTAAGTTTTGGAATAGAATTTTAAATTTGAGACATCCAGCAAATAACGTGAAACGTGTCGTGTGAAGCCTTGATACTGCATAATCCATTTAGGATGTGTTCAGTATCTAGCTAAGGAAGCTAGGGGTTTTAGTTTAATTCTATAGCTAGGGATTTCATAATTGTAACTGGTAAACATTCTGGTATTAATGATGCACGACGAAAAAATGACGCCTCTGGAAGCGCGCCAGGCGAACAACAAGGCGATTTTGCTAGCGATTCAAAAACGGGAAGAAATCACAACGGCGACCATCCGAAGGCTGACATACGCACAGGCCGTCCAGCAACGACGCTCACCTCACCAGCCCCATACCCCAAACCTCTCTCCAAATCACACCACAAACTCCAACACACCGTCCGCAGCTAATCCACCACCCCAAAAACACCAACCCCCAACCACTGCATTAATGGCGATCTTAACACGTCTCTAGAACCTATACCACAAAAACCACAATCTGACAACAAAACTCTTGCCGAAGAAGGGTGGACTCTGGTTACATGCTAGAAAAGCATACCTTTCCACCAAAATATCACCAAGCCGGTAGACCATAGCATCAAACGGGATCACGCATGGCTGCTGCAGCAACGAAGGTGTTTTAAGTGTTTCCTTAAAGGGCATCAGAAACAGCAATGTAACAAGGCCATCAAGTGTCTTCAATGCAACCAGGAAGGGCATATCTCCATCCACTGCAGCAACCGTATTAATAGAAGAATCTTTACAGATAGAGAGACCAACAAATTTGTGACACCTTCGGCAAACGGGGAGAAACCCAGGCAGTTCCCTCCTTTGTCTACCGGTACGAAGCAAGGCTCCTCCAGCTTTCTAAGACAGCAACAAACAAGACTTCTACAACAGGGAAGATGTCTTAAATGTTGTCTCAGAGGACATACCAAACAACAATGCACCAGGGTGGTCAAGTGTTTTCTCTGCAATAAAAATGGACATACTGCCATTAGATGTAAACTAAACCCCATTAATGCTAAACCACCTAATGGCAACACCCATCTTATAAAGGCCAATGATGTGCAGCCCCAACCCACACAGCCAAGACACAGAGTAGCTAACTTTGCCACCAATCACCTCAACCACATGGAAAACATTTCGAAGTGGGAGATGATGGATCTTATGGATCCTGACGATTTTGAAGATGGCCGTAGAGAGTCTCTCAGGGTTTTTCTCCCACCTAGAACCCCACTGCATCCGATCAACTCTTTCCTAGAGAGATCGGCCTTGGTGTTAGCAGGATCGCATCCAATCAACAGGTACGTCGCGCACCGTCTGGCCGTTACGTTGGCGAACCACTTCAATATGCAGCCCCGAGATTTTCCAATTTCCCGCGTTCATCATAACTATGGCGACTTCTTAGTCTGCTTCCCAAACACAAACCTTCGGGATCAAGCCGTAGCCATTTGTGTGTTCACACTGGGACCGAACATGCACCTGCAGCTTGTTGAATAGACACCGGGCATGGGCGGTGTCTACGACCCGGTCACTCACAAGGCTAGACTGAGGCTTTACGGCCTCCCAAATCACAACTGGAATATACATGATCTCGATATCCTGGTATCAGGGTTTGGCCATCTACTTCGCGTCGAGCTGTTTTTCTCCACTGGTAACCACCAGGAAATAAGAATTCTTGTGGGTTGCTTCCATCCGATCAACATACCGCGCACCATAGACCTGTCAGAAGAGCCACACTCGTGTATAGTCCAGGTGGTGATTGAGGGATGGATGCACGATGGTACTGCATTCATACCGAGAGATGTTACCAACATCAACGACGACGAAGATCCATTCGGCGGCCCCATCACTGCCCGACGCAGTCAACATCACATGGCGCAACAACCGACCCAACAATGGAGAGAAAACACAACCGGCTCAAACAGCCTGGGCCCCGCCGATCGTGGCCGAAATGGCAACAGGCAAGTGCAACAATCCAGTCTACTGGAGAGGTCACTGCAGATTGCAACGGTTCAACAAAATTGAGGGATTGGTCTCATGGGCGAAATCAAAATTGCTGAACAAAAGGCATCTGGAATTTTTCCATATGTAGACCTTATGTTCTGTCTTCTGTTCAAGGGCATGGCACTTTACGAAAAATCCAAACGTAGCACAGGCATTAAATGCAATGGTCAGAGGTTAGCATGCGCACACCTTTTTGGAGAAAAGAATGCTACAGCTGAGATCACCACCTCAATAATTCACATTGAGGGACCACAGGGTCAAGGTGATTTGTCAAACCCAGCCTTCTTCACATACCAATTGGATACAGTAGTAGCCCAGAAGGATTTTCGGACTGGGCCGACCACAGTAGAACTCCCTCAAACCCAACAGTTACAGGACGTAAATAGTGATGCAATGGGCCCGCAGTCAAGTTTTGAAGGCCTGGAAATCCAGGCAAATAACAGGCCGACAGAGACCCCGCCACTGGGCTTAGAAGGCCTAGAAATCCTGCAAGAGGATATGACACCATTGGGCCCGCCACCGGGCTTTGAAGGCCGACAAATCCAGGATTATAACGGTCCGACCGTGAGCCCGCCTTTGGCCTTGCAAGGCCGACAGCTACCACCAGAGGACATGACAGATCTGGGCCCGCCACCGGGCTTTGAAGGCCGCCTGGCCTTTACAGTCCAAACTCGCAGGAGCCTAAGGTTATTGGAAAAACATGCTGGGAAGTATGTCTCCATTTTACAGAGGGCACAGGAACTCAAAGGCAGCAACCAAAATGGGGGAAACGATATGTTCAATAGAAAGAAGGCAAGGATCAGATCTGAACTGCAACCCTCTTATCTGCACGACTCGAGGCCCTTGACCGCCTATCAGGCAGAGGCGGTGTTGGCGCAGGCTGGAATAGTTCTAGACGAAGCAACAATGGAAACCATTAAGGGGATGGTAGGGGTGCCACTGAGCGATGAGCAGGAGGGTGCCGTGGGGGCGTAGAGTAAGAGAAGAAAGTGAGGTTCAGTGGTGCTGTTAGCCTTCTGATGTGCAAGGTTAAACAGAACCATGTATCAGGTGTTAGGAAGTTCTAATTTTCTTTAATGATTACAACTTTAATTTGGGCAAGAGAAAAGGGTAGTCAGGTTAGCAGAGAAGGAGGTGTAATTTGCATTGTAATGGGATTTGACGGTGTATTTGCTTTTAGTACAAATGGAAGTTTAGATGTTCTAAGTTTCAATGAATAGCACAACATTTAAATTCATCACTTGGAATGTGAGAGGCATAAATGAGCGACAAAAAAGGTTGTCAATTCGTCAAACATTTCAGATGCATAAACTGGATTTTGTTTGTATACAAGAAACTAAGCTGGCGGTGGTTGAGGTGCAAACTAAGAACGAGGTGTGTGGGAGAAGATTAGATGGCTTCATGACACTAGACGCAAGGGGAACTAAAGGGGGGCTGTTGATGGCATGGCCTACGGCCAAGTTCCAGCAAATCGGCTCACAGAGAGGAAATTTCTGTTTGACAGTGAGGTTTCAAAATCAGCAGGACAACACAATTTTCTTGATAATAGGGGTTTACGTGCCGTCCACAAGGAGAGGCAGACGGCAGTTTTTTGAGGAATTGAGACAAGCAAAACCAACCGACGGAACACCGTGGTTATTGTGTGGTGATTTCAACCTCACCATCTTGGCTGAAGACAGAACAGACAACACAAATGAATGGCGGCATACGCTCCGATTTGCCAATCTGGTGCAAGAATTGGGTCTCATAAACTTACATTTGCACGGGCGAAGGTTCACGTGGTCCAACGAGAGGCAAAACCCACACTTAGCAAGACTCTCCGGTTTCTCGTTTCGGACGAGTGGAGCTCAAAGTTTGCTAATGCGGAGCAAATGGCTTTGCCTAATACATCTTCTGAACATTGTCCGTTGATGTACTCGGCAAAAACAGGTTTCGCAAAATCTCGATTCTTTCGGTTTGAAAATTATTGGCTCAAGTCGAATAAATTCATGACCATGTTGAAAGAGCATTGGTAGTTGGAAGCAACAGTAGCTTCACCTGCACAGCTGCACATGAAGCTCACCAAAATGCAAAAAATAATCAAGACATGGGTCAAGGCTGAATATGGAGAGATGAGAAAACAAATTCAGGTTTGTTCAGATTTCATAACTTGGAGGGACAGGGTATATGAGGTGCGGCCTCTCACACCCTTAGAGAAATTTATCACATGCAAAATAAAAAGAAGAATCGCAGAATTGTCAAGGTTTGAGGAAGAAAAATGGAGGCAGAGGGCGAAGGCAAAGTGGGAAGTGGAGGGAGATCGGAATACAAAATATTTTCATGCACTGGCCTCAAATGCGAAGAGGAGGACCGCGATATCAACTATTGAATTCAACGGGCAACAACATGCGGATCAACGCAACAAGGTTTTTCCAATTTTACTGTGACTTGATGGGGCAAGAATCAACACAGTACCCGAATATCAATTGGACCAGCTTGTACCCGACACCGCATGACTTAAAAGATCTCGATAAATCAATCACAGAGGAGGAAATTACTGCTGCGATACAGCAGTGGCCAAATGGCAAGAGCCCGGGGCCGGATGGTTATACCGGGGAATTTTACAAGGCATTCTTACACGTGTTGTTGTCGGACCTCTATCACTGTTTCAATTCGGTGTTCAAAAACCACGAATCACTGGCACCTCTAAATACTTCCTATATAGTTCTCTTACCCAAAGGGACGCACCTCTGACACCGGCTGATTTCCGACCCATTAGTCTACTACACAGAATCCAGAAAATTTATTCCAAAATCATGGCAAACCGCTTGAAGGAGAGAATGCACGAGTTAGTGGACGATAAACAAACGGGATTTGTAAAGGGAAGACAAATCACATATGGGTTTGTGTATGCACAACAAGTTCTACAGCACTCCAGTAAAGCCAAAATTCCTATTTCAGTCTTCAAAGCAGATATCAAAAAAGCCTTTGATACTCTCAGTTGGGCCTTCCTCCTTCGTACAATGATAGCCTTGGGCTTCCCCACGGGTTTCGTGAAAACAGTGGAGAAAGGGATACTACAAGGCTCCTCGCAAATACTAATAAATGGGTTATTGGGGAAAACAATCAATCTAAAGCGGGGAGTGCGGCAAGGCGACCCGCTTTCACCGCTTCTGTTCATAATAGGGATGGACTTTCTTGGGAGATGGATGGATAAGTTAGTCAACACGGGAGCGATCCGATTACCTTATGCGACCATGAAGCCGTGTCTCTTTTATGCAGACGATGCGATAATTTTCATTAAACAGGAAAGGCATCAACTTCAAGCTGTTAAGGTACTGCTATTGGCATTCGAACGTATTTCAGGGCTGTCGGTTAATTTAAGCAAGTCAGAATTGTTGTTTTCACAAGTACCAGACGAGCAACAGCAGGCAATGGTAGATGTATTGGGCTGTCGGTTAGGTAAATTTCCCCTCCTCTATATCGGCCTTCCTCTATCAAACCGAAAACTGCCAAAAATTGCATATCAACCCTTGATAGAAAGAATGCAAAAAAGACTGGCCAGTTGGGGGGCCAAATACCTTACAATCGCGGGACGACTTGTTTTATTGAATGCGGTGCTATCTTCTCTACCGACCTACTTTATGACGGTGTTCAAGTTACCGAAATGGGTCATACAAGATATGGATAAGATACGAAGAAGATTTCTGTGGCAAGGAGTAACTCAAGAAAAAAGGCGAATAAACTTGGTGGCATGGGAGCTAGTGTGTAAACCGAAGGAAGATGGCGGTATGGGAGTTAAAAACTTAGAGATTTTCAACAAAGCACTTCTACTGAAGTGGCATTGGTATTGGTCAAGGTCAGAGAATAAAATATGGAAACAAATCTGTAATCTCACCGTATCAACAACCACATCAGCTATAGGCACTTCTTTAGGAGAAAACTCGTTGCGGCAAATCTTCAATGTTTCGGTCACATTCAAGCCCGGAAATGGTGCCAAGGTCGGTTTGTGGGAGCAAAACTGGGGAGAGGGCATCCTCAAACACAGGCTACCAATCCTTTACACATACGTTACACAAACCGACATCACTCTTCAACAAGCAATGGCCCAACAAGCCAAACCACCTATCTCCGACAGGAACTGTCAATTGATGCACAAGTGGAGTTGACACAGATGCTTCAGATCTTCTCCACCTACACACTCAATGAAGCGATGCAAGACGAACTCACATGGAAATGGGACAGTAAGGGCGAATTTTCGGTAAGAAGCGCTTATCGAGCATTGATTCGAGGACCCACAATTGGTTCGGATATTTCTCAAATTTGGAAGCTTAAAATACCCCCCAGAATGAGAGTCTTCGGTTGGCTAATGATATTAAACAGAATTCTGACATTGGATAATTTAATTAAGAAAGGGTGGATTATGCCAAACTGGTGTGTACTATGTAAAAGACAAGCAGAATCGGTGGACCATATGTTCAACAGATGCAGTTTTGCTACTGCCCTATATGCACAGGTATTTGCAGGAACTGACCTCAGTTGCCGGGCCATTCGGAGATCGGCCAGCTACATGGGTGCCTAAACGGGTACCCAGCTTAGTGCAAAAACAAAGGGAGTACTACTGGTCACGCAATTCATCCTTTGGAGGGAGAGGGGGGCAAGAATATTCAGAGACTCCATCAAAGATATACTGCAGCTGGCGCAGGAAGTAACAACTCAGCTACTGTATATGGAGATGAGGAACTTCAAGTAACAGGGAAACAGCATACTGGCTTACACAACAGCATACATTTTGAATTTTTTTGCTTAACTTCAAATTTCAACCTTCCTTTTAATTTATTTCGTCTTCTGCATTTTTGTCTTTCGCTAGCAATCTAATTGCGTTTTTAGGTGGTGGTTACCACTCTCATGTAACTGAACCTTTTTCTTCAATATAATTGAGAGCATGACTCTCCTTTTTATTCAAAAAAGAACATTCTGGTATTAATAAATTATGGGTTGTTTGCAGCCTTTTTCTTAAAAAAAATGATATTGTATTGAATTGCTCAGGTTCTGTTTTGAATTGCAGATTATAATTTCTATCATTTGTTCTTTTGTATTATGCATGATGTTCACTGTCCATTTAGTATTTGTTGATGCAATTGTTAAACTTTACTTAGTTATATACTATTAACAAGGCTTGGAAGAAATAACAAAAACTGTAGGGACCTAGTTACAATTTTTCACATTCTTCATTCTGACAAATGAACTTTTGCACCCTTTCTGTGAATTAATCTCTAGTATTTTTTTATTAAAAATAGACTAAATCATTGCCAAACTAAAAAAAAAGGAAAATAGAAATGGTTTACTAGTGTACCAACACCAGATAGTGACTGCTTGTATATTAACTGCGTGTTTTGCTATTGGAAAAAAATAAAATAAAAACAACCAAAAAAGTGTCCAGCATAACAATCGTATATCCGACATTTCTATTAATATCCAAAGTTAATTACAAATTAATAAATATATCCAGAATTTCTTGGTTTTTCGAAAAATGTTCAAATCGGCCAGAAACTCTTCGGTTTTTTTTGTTAAGAAACACTATGAAGAGCAAGATAATGAAAATAGACAACTTATAGTGTAATTTAGTGTAATTTAATGTAATTTATTGTAATGCAACATAATTTAGTGTAATTTAATATAATATAGTGTAATTCAACATAATTTCAAGTAATTTAGCGTATTTTAGTATAAATATGCTAATTATACATCAAAAGAAGTAATCTAACAAATAATTTAAACAAAAAATTCGAATCTTCAGTGTTGGACATTTTTCGAAAAACCAAGAAATTCTGAGTATATTTATTAATTTGTAATTAACTTTGGATATTAATAGAAATGTCGGATCGTATATGGCCTATCATTTAATTTATTGTACTTTCAGAATAAAGAAACTTTTACCTTTATTTTTCATTAATATGTGGTTATTATTTTTATTTTTAATTTGTCGTGGTTGATGTATTTGCTTTTTTGTAGATGATAACTTCTACGAGTTAAGAAATCATTTATTTTTATATTGTGTTTATTCTATCTCTAAATTATTGTACAAAAATTGTACTGTGGAAAATTATACTGTGTAAAATGTTGAATTTTAAGCAACAAAATCAGCACATTTAGGCTTCAGTTTTGGAACATTAAAGGGTGACCATCAAATTGGTATTAATTTGAGCACCCCAAAGTGTTTGTAAATTGTAAACATAAAGTACTGTCCATCTCTGGAGCTGGAGCATATCATCGCTGGAACTTAGCAGTTGTAGATTTATTCGGTAAAATAATTTTTTTTCAATGTTCTGAAATCTTACTTGGTAAACCACTCATTTAATATTTGAAACTTCTGAAATCAATTAATTCTCCCTCTTTCAGTAATTGGATAAAGCAAACATAAATATATAATAAGAATATATATATATATATATATATAGTCACTTTATTTGATAAGCCAGAAAATTCAAGTTCTAAGGTAATAGTGTGAGTGTCATTTATACTATTTTTTTGTCAGGACATGGACATGGTACTATTCAGACATGTATTCAACAACAACAACAATAATGATCACAATCGGGGGTGGATCTAGAATTTTCGTCAGGCAAAAAAAATATCAAATTGGATTTAAATAGCTAATTCAGTTTAAATCCATTAACTAATTGGGTACTCAATAAAAAACAATTCTTTGACTTATACTTTCTAATGCTCTGACTTGTAATTTCTAAATTTCAATCATAATTCAAGAAACTAATTTTAATTTTAGCTCTAAATATAACTCAAATTACAAATCAAACATTTAGAGGGAGGCAAAAAAAATTTTAGAGCAGAGCAAAGTTAATCGGAACCGATAGATCTCCATTAAAACTCAAAATCTAGAGGGGCAGTTGCCACCCGGGACCATGTGGGTCCCCCCAACCACAACGACAGTAGCAACAAAAGAACAGAAAGACACAACACCTCGTCATAGAAACTAAACTAAACCTTTTAAGTTTCAAATTAATGACCTTAATTTAAACAACTTCAATGCAAGCAGCATATCACAACATCAGTTCACCATTAAGTTCCAATACTGATGACCAACAAAGAAAGCCCATTAATTTACTCAAAACGGAAAACTGCACTTAAGACAACCATGGTTAATTACTAAGATAACAAATTTAGAAATCCAAAATAAGGAGATTACTGACTTATGTTATATATCCAGAACCATCCTACAAAAAGGCCAGCATCTTCAGTCTAACGAGATTAAAACTTCTTTTTATTTACTAAAACATTGAGCTCCATACGTTTCTCCAACAAAAACTGTGACGGTAGCACAAGGGAAGAACCATGCACTTTGCCTCTCTTCCACTCCTTGATTGAAACGACTCGCGATTCCGATTGCAACGAGCGTGAAATATAAGGTCCACCACCCTGAACCCTAAGCTTACATTCGATATAATTCCGGCCCAGATCAGGCAGATCAATGTAATATAAAGTGAGAGCAGTACCAACATTGGGAAGGGCTTCCTTCACAAGCAGAAACACATCTTTACCAGGTCCAAGAAAAGTTTCAAAATCCTTGAAATCAAATCTGATAGTGCAGGATTCACCATAATTATGGTGACTAATGCCAAAGTAGATATAACAGTGGTCTTCCACAAAATGTTCCTGCCATTGTCCTACAACATTGTGCATAAACGAATAAATTAAGGAACCAAAAATAAGTTTGATTTTGCAAACAAACTTCTCATCAGAAAATTTGGGAAATCAAGATTTGCCTATCAAGGCTCGCAATATAACACATGATTTTAGTAGGCTGTACTATATACAGTTTAAGTTTCAATCAACAACAATACAACTGTGCTGTACCAACCAATATTTGGTACCACCGCCATTCCACAATATTAATCCCTGCATTTTCGTGCTTATGGTCAATGTTTTGCTTGCATGTTAGTGGATTAGTTGTACTAATACCGGGACAAAAATGTGTTGACAAGCATAAATGTGCACCTGTAGACGCCTTGAGAGCACAGCCTGGAATTGGGCATAAAGACGGGGCGAACTCACACGTATCAGTGTGCACTTGCCTCTGTGAGTAAGACACAGACTTGCGGCAACCTAAATTGGCGTAAGTGCAAGGGACATGTACAGCTTCCAAAACCTTCTCGAGTGCGATATTGCGAAATTGTACACGAAGCTTGCACATGTGACATTTGTATTTTAGGTTAGACCAGCAGGTGGGACACGCCACATGGCCATTCTTGCACTGCGAAAATTATGTGAATTTTTTCAGTTTTTGTTTGTGCAAACAGAAAAAGAAGAAACAATAAATAAAATTGTCATCTTTTGAGAGTTCCAGCACACGAATGCTAATTTCTGAGAGATAATAAAAACTAGGCCTTGAGAGTATAACAATCCTTAATTAGGTCACTATTGGAGGGCATAATCCGTTCAAAACTGAGATTAAAAAAAAAAGAAGATATCGCACGTAGATCTAGGTTGTTCACATATTGAATCTGAATTGGTTCACAAGTTTTCCAGGAATTATAAAAGTGCTGAAATTCGATGGAGCATTTACACATACTAGAAGAAAAAAGAGATGAATTTCCAGAGAATAATATTGAGAAAAAAAAAAAAAGACCTGTTTAACCGGAGGGAACAACGGGTGGAAGCAAATGGAGCAATCCAGTGAGTCGGTCTGCATTGTGACTACATCTTTTTCTTCTCTAGTATCATTTTGAAGAGACGAAGGATTCAAAGTCTTTCCTCCCTCGATTTTTCTCTTAGACGGAGAATTCGAAGTCTTTATCCGCTTTGCCATTTCACCTTCGTCTTCAGAATCAGATGAATCCGTCCATGCAGCCATTCAGAGTGTGGAGAGAGAGAGATAGAGAAGTAGTAGGGGGAGAATTTTATTTAAATCTTGTGATGAGCATTATAAGGTGCTATGCTCAATATATATATATTGCCAGTTTAATTAGTTCAATGTATTTGATATTAGAAACTGGAAGGTTGCATAGAGAATGCATCTAACATTGAGAAGAGCAAAGGACAATCATTTAATGTTGAAATTAAGACCGTTACACTCTTCCACATAACAAAATTATTACTCAGTATTTATTTTATTTTGTGGCTCCTATTATATCGATCCTAGGGTTTGTCCATCATTATCCTTACTGTTAAATTTAGCACTTATTAGCTAGTGTCCTGATCTGACAACGGTCGAGATTGAATTTGTACTGATCTGAACGGCTAAGATTAAACATTTAAAATCAGAAGCAAACATTAAACATTAGATATATCCATCACAACTTCATATATACTTATTCATCAAATTTATGAAATTAGTTATTTTTGCATGCAAACTCGTTAATTTTATTAAGATCACCGTTTTTTATTTAACACATTTAAAATACTAATTAATATTAACAATAATAAAATAAAATTATAGTTTTGTCCTTGCTGATTAAAATAAAATTATAGCTTGCAGTAAAGTATTAATTCTTTGTAATTAGTTGTATAATGAAATACACGTTGACTCTAAATTAGGGTTGGTTCACGTTATTTAAATATAAATTCTGTATAATTAAAGTATGTAAATATATTGATAACTAGGAGTACTACCAGTTCGATATTGTTTTGAAATATCAGAGTTAACAGTGGCAATATAATTGGGGCTGCACAAAAATTCGTAGTTCGTAATTCGATTCGAGTTTGATTCGAAAAAGTTCGTAAAAAATTCGATTCGAAATTGAGTTCATTCGAAATTAATTCAAACCAAACTTAGTTCGAAATTAATTCAACCCAAACTCAAACTGGACCTAGTTCGTTCAAAATAGGTTCGCAAACCAAACTTAGTTCGAAATTAACTCAAACGTGAACCGTTGATTTTCGCTAATAACTTATATTCGCTGATGAAAATATAAGGCCGTCCAGTCCATAATTGCTCTCAGTTCTGACTTCTGAAAAATATTTCTTGAATACTTTGGATATTTGAAAACTTTGGTGATGTTTACTGTTGGCTATTTGGAAAACTTTGGATACTGTGATTGTACTGAACTTTAATTAATTGAACTAAACTTTGGTGTTTGATATAAATTTTGGTATTTGTAATGAACTTTGATTTCCAACTTTGGTGTACTATGTAATTAGAATTCAGAATGTCTGAGATTTTATTGAAGTGCTATAATTTTGAACTATGGTCCAGTCATAAGTCATAACTCGTAAGTCGGAACAAAGTTCGTAAAATTTCGAAATTGAGTTCGTAAAAAATTCGATTCGAAATTGAGTTCGTTCGAAATTAATTCAAACCAAACTCAAACTGGAGGTAAGTTCGATTCGGTTCGGTTCGTTTGCAGCCCTAAATATAATGCAAGGGCAAATTAAAGTTGATGTCTAAATGCATATTCAAACTTTAATGGAGACTTAATTATTATGCACAGTTTTAGATTGTCCATTGGAAAAACAAATGGCAGTGTGAAAGCAAAATTTTAGTTTCTCATTCCTATAACATCCAATATAATTTCTTACAGTATTTTTTTATGAGGTGCGGGGTAATAATTAATGTGTTTTTAGTTTTTACAGTTTTTTTTTATGAAAGGTTGTAAAGAGAGAATGTAAATGAGAACTAAAAGCAAATTAGAGAATGCAACTAAAAGTCTAAAACATTGATGAGAAGATATAAGGACGATCATTGACTGTTGGAATTGATACCTTTACACTCTTCCACATAACAAAATAATTACTGATCTGTATTAATTTTTTTTAAATGTTGTTCCGCCTCGTATATGGATCCTTAATCTTTCTATTAAGCACTTATTTATTGTCCTGATCTGACAACGGTCAAGATTTAATGTTTATTGATCTGAACGACATCACATTTTTCAATAAAAAAAATGTTCTGTAATGACGAATTCTATAGTTAATTGTGTTCCCAATATCGTACAACAAATATACAAATTTGTAAGTAAATAATGTAGATAACACAAAATTTCGGCACATACTATTAGAAAACATCATATTGATTATACTAATTCAATGTAAATTATATTAAGGAAAAAAATTGAACACAAAGCTTTATGTAATTATGAGAAGAACAAAAGGTAAACTTGTTTCAAGTAAAATGCCTACATTTGCTTTACCCAGTTTGGGCAATATCATCTTTGGTCCTTAAACTTGTTCGTTTTTGCCATTTAGAACAAAATATCTTATATTGCACAATTGATTTGGTCCTTGAACTTGTTCGTTCTCTCCAGTTCCCTAATTTCATCGCAACTCGATCACAAGTGCAATTTTTATGGTTTTTTTTCCAAAATTAATAAAAAACAAATCATTGATTGGTCCAAGTTAGAAAAAAACCGAAACATTAGTTCGGTCACCCCTTAGTCACACCTGCATATCACTGGCAATAAAGATGAAAGCCTATGTTCCCAGCAGAGAAAATCTCCATCCCAACAATGAAAACCTCGACAGATCGGCCGTTGTGCACGCCGGTCCGAACTATAATGAACGCACACTTCCCCACCGCCTTACGAACACTCTCGCTGCCCAACTGCACTGTCACCCTCGTCAGATAGTCATGGGCAAGTTTTACCGGCCAATGGGAGACTACATTGTCACCTTCCCGACTGTCGATATGCGTCGACAAGCCGTGCAGATTGGAATCTTGGCACTTGACCATAACTCGCACGTGCAGCTTGCCGAATGGAAGCCATGCATGGGAATGGCCTACGACCCGGCATCTCATAAGGCTAGACTACGGCTATATGGGGTCCCGCCCGAAAACTGGAATATCGACGACCTCGACCAGCTCCTTTCGGGCGTCGGTCATGTGGTCAAGGTGGCCCCCGTAATCATCAATGGGAACTTTGATACGGTACGAGTGTTACTGCAATGTCACAACCCCGCGCAAATACGGCCATCCTTGCTCCTCTCAAAGCACCCATTCTCGACGGTTATCACTATCGAGCTTGAGGGTTGGCTCCATACACCCAGCGGGGGGCTCCCACCAAATGGAGGTGATGATCGTCTTCACCACAGTGGTGCAAATGATAGGCACGTACCACCGAGTCCAGCCAGGCGCTCCCCCGACTCGGACGACTATTCGCGCTCCCTCTCCGACACCTACCACAGAGGAGCCAACTCCGCCTATTCAAGAAGAACCCGCACAGAAAACCAACAACACAGGGCCCTCACGGCTCCAACACAGCCTCTGTTTGAAGAACCAACTGGAGAGGTCGCCATAATTCAAAAAAAAGAAATACCTCTCTTCGTTGACAGGAAGGAAAAGAGAGAGCAGAGACTTGCCAAAATAATAACTACCTCGGACTCTGTGTCCTTTTTGTTGCATGCGCAATACGGAGAGAGTATATTGCCGTTATGGAAACTACAGCAAGAAAACCTAAATTTTAACCCGTACACTGCCACTTGGACTATGCAATTTAACAGCCGAAGGGACAGCAGCCCAGGCCCATCAGAATTCAAGTTTAAAGTTTTGTTGATGCCACAGGCCGAATCGGGCCTTAGGGAGCTGGCGCACAACCTCAAAGAAATGCCGCAGGCCGAATTGGGA
Source organism: Carex parvula (assembly GCA_025461045.1). NCBI lineage: Eukaryota > Viridiplantae > Streptophyta > Magnoliopsida > Poales > Cyperaceae > Carex > Carex parvula. The sequence goes on along the minus strand of JAJGRW010000693.1, from coordinate 2,274,870 downwards.
GAGTCACTACCGGCCCAGTTTTTTTCAGCACAGCTGCCACTCGGCCTTAAAACAGTCGGACCCGCTACAGTATTTTCCAGCAACCCATTAAATCAAACCACATACACTGTGCAAGCCCCAAATCTTCCCAGCAGCCCACCGAGAGCTGCTACCCCTTCTCCTCTCCTCTACGGCCCCGAGATCACTAGCCCAACTACTATTAATCCTTCCCCTCCCACTGTGCACGGCCCAGCCACCACACCAACGGTTTCACTCCTGGTTAATGACCAAATAGAAATGGAAATTATGAGCCCGCCACCTGGGTTTGAAGCTTCACAACACAGCAGCAGAGAATCACTTCGTAGGAGCCCAAGACTATTTGATAAAATGGGAGGTAGATATATTTCGGCAGAGGAGAAGGCAAGGCAGTATTGGGTGCTGACTTTGTCTCGGTCTCACCTAAGCGTATCAAGAGAAAGAACAGTACCATCGAAGAAATAAAACTAACTTACCAACAGTCCCATGACCCTCTCACAGCCACTCAAGCCGAGGTCTTGGTGAACACGGCGGGAGTTGAATTTGAAGGCGAACTTCGTCGTATGATCGACACCATCGTCACGGCAGCAAGTCCGGTGGCCTCGGCCACACAGGACATGGTCTGAAAATCGGACCGAGATAGAGGCTCGAGGTCGAAAAGTGTTCAAGCCCTTTAATGATTAGTTTTAATTATCAAATTAAATTGGGTATGTGGTCGGTTTTAGGAAGGTTAGTAGAAGGAAGGAGTTTCTGTAACAGGCTTATTTCGGCCTTGAGCAAGGGTTGTTTTTTGTATCCTGTTAGTGAAAAGGTTGGAGTTCTATTGATTAATGAATTGCAAAATTAGCACCAAATTTTTATCTTGGAACGTTCGTGGTCTAAACGAGAAAAATAAGAGAATAGCGATAAGGCAAACCTTATTACTTGAGAAACCGGATTTGATATGCCTCCAAGAAACAAAACTTGCAACACTAGATAATCGAACCCTCAAAGAAATATGTGGCAACAGATTGACAATGCATGAGACCGTCTTGGCACAAGGCACAAGAGGTGGCATTATTGTGGCTTGGACCCCGATAAGATACACCTTAGTGCAGTCATCAATCAGAGCATACAGTATAAATGTGCTCCTCAAAGATAACTTAGATGGCACCAAATTTTGGTTCTCTGGCATATATGGTCCATCAACAGTAACCGGTAGACCGACCTTCAAAGAAGAGTTACTCTCAATAAAACCTACTGATGACACGCCGTGGGTCGTGGGAGGAGATCTAAACATCACACTTTCGTTGGAGGACAGAAATAGCAACAATCAAGCAGAATGGCGAACAACACTTCAGTTTGCAAACCTTATCTCAACACTAGGTTTAATAAACATTCCTTTGCACGGAAGACGCTTCACCTGGTCAAATGAAAGACAACAACCGCACATGGCACGGCTAGATCGTTTCCTGGTTTTCGATGAATGGAATCAGGCATATCCCAACTCCTCGCAGAAAGCTCTCCCCAACACGTCATCAGACCACTGCCCGATTTCACTCACAGCATCAACAAGGTACAAAAAATCTAGATTTTTTAGATTCGAGAATTGTTGGTTGCGATTTCGCCAATATAGCGAGTTGGTTCAACAGACATGGCAACAACTGGGTTTAGCGCACACACCGGACCAATTACACAACAAACTAATCGCGATCCAACATAAAACAAAAGACTGGGCCAAACAAAGAATATCCACTATGAAGGCACAAATAGATACATGCCGAGCCTATCTTGGTTGGCTTGACCAAGTTAAAGAAAGAAGACAAATAAAGGAATTAGAGAAATTTATTGCGGCGCTAATTAAGAAGCGATTTACGGACTTATCCGTGCTCGAGGAAGACGTGTGGCGTCAACGAGCACGCACAAAATGGGAATTGCAAGGGGACAGGGGAACCAGATACTTTCATAACATAGCATCCGCATCAAAGAAATCCAACACAATCTTGGAGATTGAACATCAAGGCTCTACCTGTACAAATCAACGAGACAAAGCTAAGGCGTTCTTCCAATTCTACACCGAATTGATAGGCACGCAATCCGCAGCAGTACCTCACCTCCATTGGCCAAATCTATATCCCAACCCAACAGAATCTTCGGAATTTCCCTCCCTAATAGAACCCTTCACAATAAAAGAGGTACGCGACACTATCAGACAATGGCCAAAGAATAAAAGCCCGGGACCCGACGGCTTTTCAGGAGAATTCTACAATCATTTCGTCGACCTCATCGCTCCCGACCTTTGTATGGTTTTTCAGCACATTACAACACGAAACATATCCCTAGCACCGCTAAATTCATCATATATAGTACTCCTACCCAAGAAAGAAGCACCGACGACAGTGCAGGATTTTCGGCCAATAAGCTTACTTCATGGAGTACAGAAGATCCTGTCCAAAATATTAGCAAACAGGCTTCAGGACAAGTTGCCTCAACTGCTACACAAGGCTCAGACAGGTTTCATGAAAAACAGACACATCTGCGAAAGCTTCATCTATGCACAGCAGACGCTACATGTAGCACGAACGAGGAAACTTCCGATAGCATTGTTCAAAGCAGATTTCACCAAAGCCTTCGACACAGTTAGTTGGGAATTCATCGTTCAAGTCATGCGCGCGCAAGGAATGCCGACGAAGTGGCTATCCTGGATTCAACACTGCATCTTAGCTGGAACATCTCAGATTATGGTCAATGGACTGCTAGGTAGGAAAATAACTCTGCGACGTGGAGTGCGACAGGGGGACCCTCTCTCTCCGCTACTATTCATAATAGCAATTGACTTCCTGGCAAGGTATACTCAAAACCTAGCAGACACGGGGGCTTTGAGACTACCTTTCACGGATATGACTCCGTGTTTGTTATATGCGGACGATGCAATGTTCTTCATCAAACCTGAAATACAACAGCTACAAGTATTACAGATAGTACTAACAGTGTTTAAGCAAGTATCGGGCCTATCAGTGAATCTCTCCAAGTCTGAACTCCTCATAACTGAAGCATCACAACCCCAAAAACAGGAACTCGCTGCCGTACTAGGATGCAGTTTGGCCACTATGCCCTTCCCATATCTCGGACTTCCCCTATCGAACAAAACACTCCCAAAATCAGCTTATTTACCACTCATTCACAGAATGAATAAGAGACTGGGAGGTTGGGCAGCAAAGCATCTATCCATCACAGGAAGAATAGTACTGGTAAATTCGGTGCTGTCATCGCTACCGACATACTTCATGTCATGCTTGCGGTTGCCCAAATGGGTCATTAAAAACATAGACAAGATCCGCCGATCCTTCCTATGGCACGGAGTGGCGCCGAACCAAACAAAGCTAAACTTGGTAAACTGGAACTTAGTGTGCACACCTAAGGCTTTCGGAGGCCTCGGGGTTATGGATTTAACGGTTTTCAATCAAGCCTTGCTCATCAAGTGGTATTGGCAGTGGGCTCGGCCACACAACACCTTATGGAAGCCAATAATGCAAGTCAGCATAGGCCATGATGGTGTACCGGTTTCTCCCATATTCACTTCAGCCATAAAAAATCAGAGCCAGTTTTGTCAAATGTCCTTCACACACACAATTGGCAATGGTGCAAAAATACAACTCTGGAACCATAAATGGGCAGGAACCCTCCTACGCCATACACTACCGAATCTGTACTCACACGCAATCGACCCGAATGTCACTATTCAGGAAATCAAGGCCTCACCTTCACTCACAAGTTTTTTCAACCTAATCTCATCCGACTTAGCCCTTACGGAACTTGCGGCACTACATCCGCTACTGACGCAAACCGACGTCCGATCAAACGCACTGGATGACATCAAGTGGATTTGGACGGAGTCGGGACTCTTCACAGTCAAGAGTGCATATCGTACAATGAAAACCATCCCGCAACTATCCAACCACGCACACAGAGTTTGGAAACTCAACACTCCACCACGCATGAAAGTGTTTGGGTGGCTGATGTCGCTTAATAGATTACTGACCATCGACAATCTAAACAAGAGAGGTTGGCCGCTGGTCAACAGATGCACACTTTGCAAAGCGGCACTCGAATCCGTCAACCACATCATGGACGTCTGTCCATTCTCACTAGCCGTATACAATGCGGTATTGTTACGAAGACCGGACAGGATGGCATTGTTAGACAACTCAACACACTACACGGAAGCAATACTAACCCACGGATTCCGAAAGCCCACAGAGCTACCATTCTAATCACGCAATTCATCATTTGGAGAGAACGATGCTCACACACCTTTCGAGAATGCAGCAAGGAGGTCGAAGAACTAACGGATGAGGTCTTAGTGCAGCTGCAATTCGGCTATGACTGAGATACACAATTTCGGGAAAATAAAGGACTAACATGCTTAATTGCCCAAGGAGATGAACTGCTAGCAAATTGCCACAAGTTTGAGGGTATTGGCAACAGACCAATACAGCCAATTCTCCAATTTTCTTTCAAATTTTACTTGGGTTTTTATTTTGCAATCTACACATTTTGTTTTCATTTACTTTCAACTCAATTGTTTTGAGCTACATTGTGTTTATTTCGGTGGTTACCACCCTTGTGTAACGGAACCTTTTTTTAATATAAATGTGGGCATGACCCTCATTTTTACTCAAAAAAAAAACATTGACCATCATACGTTTCTCCAAAAAAAACTTCAATGCAATCAGTTCACAATTAAGTGCCAATACAGATGATCACAAACAAAGGAAACCCTTAAAAGACTCAAAACAGACAACAACTTCACATAAGACAACCATGGTTAACTAGATAACAAATTTAGAAATCCAAATAAGGACTGGCTCAAGTTATATATCCAGAAGCATCGTACAAATTAAAAGGTCAGCATCTTCGGTCTAATAAAACATACAACATAGACCCTCATAACCCTCATATATCTCTCCAACAAAAACTGTGATGGTAGCAAAAGGGAAGAACCATGCACTTCGCCTCTCTTCCACTCCTTGATTGAAACAACTCGCGATTCCGAGTGCAACAAGCTTGAAAGATCAGGTCCACCCTGCACCCTAAGACGACATTGGATATAATTCCGGCCCAGATCAGGCAGATCAATGTAATATAAAGTGAGAGCATTACCAACATTGGGAATGGCTTCCCTCACAAGCAGAAACACATCTTTACCCGGACCAAGAATGGTAAAATAACGTCCAAGGTCATGAAAGTTATTTGTAAAATAGGATTCACCATAATTCATGGAACGGTCCACGTTGCTGCAGTCAGGGACGGTGTTGTGGTGGTCTTTGATAAAATGTGCCCGCCATTCTCCTACAACATTGTGCATAGACAAATAAACGAATCAAATAAAGCTTTGATTTTGCAAACAAAATTCTCGTCAGAAAATTTGAGAAATCAAGATTTACCTATCAAGGTTCACAATAAGACAAATGATTTTAGTAAGCTGTACTATATATATGCAGTTTAAGTTTCAATCAACAACAGTACAACTGTGCTGACCAACCAATATTTGGTACGACCGCCATTTCACAGTATTAATCCCTTCATTTTCGTGCTTATGGTCAATGTTTTGCTTACATGTTAGTGGATTTGTTGTACTAATACCGGGACAAAAATGTGTTGACAAGCATAAATGTGCACCTGAAGACGCCTTGTGAGCACAGCTTGGAATTGGACATAAAAACGGGGCAAACTCACACGTATCAGTGTGCACTTGCCTCTGCGAGTAAGACACGGACATGCGGCAACCTAAATTGGCGTAAGTGCAAGGGACATGTACAGCTTCCAAAACCTTCTCGAGTGCAATATTGCGAAATTGTACACGAAGTTTGCACATGTGACATTTGTATTTTAGTTTAGACCAGCAGGTGGGACACGCCACATGGCCATTCTTGCACTGCGAAAATTATGTGAATTTTTTCAGTTTTTGTTTGTGCAAACAGAAAAAGAAGAAACAATTAATAAAATTGTCATCTTTTGAGAGTTCCAGCACACGAATGCTAATTTCTAAGAGATAATAAAAACTAGGCCTTGAGAGTATAACAATCCTTAATTAGGTCACTATTGGAGGGCATAATCCGTACAAAACTGAGATTAAAAAAAAAAAAAGATATTGCACGTAGATCTAGGTTGTTCACATATTGAATCTGAATTGGTTCACAAGTTTTCCAGGAATTATAAAAGTGCTGAAATTCGATGCAGCATTTACACATACTAGAAGAAAAAAGAGATGAATTTCCAGAGATTAATATTGAAAAAAAAAAAAAGACCTGTTTAACCGGAGGGAACAAGGGGTGGAAGCAAATGGTGCAATCCAGTGAGTCGGTCTGCATTGTGACAACATCTTTTTCTTCTCTAGTATCATTTTGAAGAGACGAAGGATTCAAAGTATTTCCTTCCTCAATTTTTCTCTTTGACGGAGAATTCAAAGTCTTTATCCGCTTCGCCATTACCTTTTCGTCTTCGGAATCAGATGAATGCGTCCATGCAGCCATTCAGAGTGTGGAGAGAGAGAGATAGAGAAGTAGTAGGGGGAGAATTTTATTTAAATCTTGTGATGAGCATTATAAGGTGCTATGCTCAATATATATATAGCCAGTTTAATTAGTTCAATGTATTTGACATTAGAAACTGAAAGGTTGCATAGAGAAAGTAAATGAAAACAAAGAATAGAGAATGCATCTAACATTGAGAAGAGCAAAGGACAATCATTTACTGTTGAAATTAATACCGTTACACTCTTCCACATAACAAAATTATTACTCAGTATTTATTTTATTTTGTGGCTCCTATTATATCGATCCTAGGGTTTGTTCATCATCCTTATTGTTTAATTTAGTTCTTATTAGCTAGTGTGTGTGACAACGGTCGAGATTGAATTTGTACTGATCTGAACGGCTAAGATTAAACATTTAAAATCAGAAGCAAACATTAACCATTGGATGCATCGACCTATATATATACATTATATGGCTAGGATTCAACAATTCAGAACCTCAGATCAGATGTCCAAACATAGGGGTTTTCTTCTTTTCGACCTATATCCTTAGGCGAATGCCTTCATCCCAAAACATATTTTTGGTACTTCCTAGTTTCTTTTTCAGAAAATTTAGATATATATCCATCACTACTTCATATTTATTCATCAAATGTATGAAATTAGTTATTTTTGCATCCAAACTCGTTAATTTTATTAAGATCACCGTTTTTTATTTGACACATTTAAAATGCTAATTAATATTAACAATAATAAAATAAAATTATAGTTTTGTCCTTGCGGATTAAAATAAAATTATAGCTTGCAGTAAAGTATTAATTCTTTGTAATTAGTTGTATAATGAAATACAAGTTGACTCTAAGTTAGGGTTGGTTCACGTTATTTAAATACAAATTCTGTATAATTAAAGTATGTAATAATTAGGAGTACTACCAGTTCGATATTGTTTTGAAATATCAGAGTTAACAGTGGCAATATAATGCAAGGTCAAATTAAAGTTGATTTATAAATGCATATTCAAACTTTAATGGAGACTTAATTATTATATATGCACAGTTTTAGATTGTAAATTGGAAAAAAAAAAATGACAGTGTGAAAGAAAAATTTTAATTTCTCATTTCCTATAACATACAATATAATTTCTTACAGTATTTTTTTATGAGGTGTGGGGGAATAATTAATGTGTTTTTACAGTTTTTTTTATGAAAGGTTGTAAAGAGAATGTAAATGAGAAGTAAAAGCAAATTAGAGAATGCAACTAAAAGTCTAAAACATTTATGAGAAGATATAAGGACGATCATTGACTGTTGGAATTGATACCTTTACACAAATAATTACTGATCTGTATTAATTTTTTTTTATTCTGTTTTTTTTTTTAAATGTTGTTGCGCCTCGGATATGGATCCTTAATCTTTTCATTAATTAAGCACTTATTATTGTCCTGATCTGACAACGGTCAAGATTTAATGTTTATTGATCTGAACGACACCACATTTTTCAATGAAAAAAATGTTCTGTAATGACGAATTCTATAGTTATTATTGTGTTCCCAATATCGTACAACAAATATACAAATTTGTAAGTAAATAATGTAAATAACACAAAATTTTGGCATGTATTATTAGAAAACATCATATAACTACAAAAAGTAGGCACTTATCGCGAGGGAACTCCGTCGCGAAAAGTACCGTTGCGAAAAAAAAAAGCACAGTTATGACGGTACTCCCTCGCAAAAAGTGCCTCGCAATAAGTGCCTACTTTTCGCAACGATACTTTTTGCGACGGAGTTCCCTCGCGATAAGTGCCTACTTTGTTGTTTTAATTATATATATATATTTATTATACTAATTGAATGTAAATTGTATTAAGGAAAAAAATTGAACACAAAGCTTTATGTAATATGAGAAGAACAAAAGGTAACCTTGTTTCAAGTAAAATGCCTACATTTGCTTTACCCAGTTTGGGCAATATCATCTTTGGTCCTTGAACTTGTTCGTTTTTGGCATTTAGAACAAAATATCTTATAAAGCACTATTGATTTGGTCCTTGAACTTGTTCGTTCTCCCCAATTTCCTAATTTCATCGCAACTCGATCACCAGTGCAATTTTTTATTTTTTTAAATAAAAAACCCGATTTATCATAAAATAAAACAGATTGATGGTTTTTTTTTCCCAAAATTAGTAAAAAACAAATCATTGATTGGTCCAAGTTAGGAAGGACCGACACATTAGTTCGGTCACCCCTTAGTCACACTTGCACATCACTGGCAATAAAGATAGCAAAAGGGAGGGAGGGGAACCGAACCATTGATTTGATCACCATACACACCAAATTTATCAAAAAGGAGGAAGGCTAGGGGATCCGGATTTTTTAAAATTTAGTCCAAGCGGGTGACCGAATTCATATTCGGTCACTCTTCTAGACCAAATTTTGAAATAAGAAACAAGGAAAGGGGGCCTGAATTTTGAAAATTTTGGTCCAGGGGTTATCCGAATCAATGGTTCAGTCGCCCACCTTTCGATTATCTATGTTGTAATTCGTGTGAAGGCATAATAATGGATGGACCAAAACTATTGATTCGGTCAAAGTGGGGTGACCAAACCATGCATTCGATCCTTATTAATTATTTTTATAGAAAAAACTATTAATTTGTTACATAACAAAATAGAATTTTCAATTTCAAAAAAGAGTGAAAAATAGATATTTAGTATGTGTCATATCATATTGATCAAATAGATAGTGTCATATCTTTAAATTTGAGATTCAGTTCGCCAACTTCATTCATTGTGGAAAAAATGAAAGATTAACTGTCAATTTCTTTTGGATAATTCGGGGGCAATAAATTACATAGTTGTGAAATAATTCAACTAGTTAAATTAAATTGTAGCGAATCAAATTGTTAGGTAACATGTAAATTACTTTTTCAACAGAAACTTCATGTCTGTGTTAATTAAGTTAGGTGCAAAACAAGAAGCATGTGCCACATGCATTCATTTTGCATTATACAGCAGCGTAACTACAATTCACCCACACGAATATCGTGCTTTCTATGCATGTATTATCAGATATAAAGCAAAAATAGATATTAGTGGGCTACATTTGAGTTTACTGCTGCACGTTAATAGAGAAATTATGTCAAATAGGAATTAAATTTACTGAGATATTAGAGAAAATTAAAAATTTACAGAGCTACATTTTTATAAGCATGCTCCATTTTATGTACATTGACAATCTTCCTCTTCAGCAAGAGTTATCGCCATAAATCAATTGAGAGGCACATTCCTCTTATTGCAGCTTGTTTGATGTTGATTTTGTCATTAATTCATCTTAATTTCAAACTCCAAGTTTATATCAACCTCTGAACAACCATTGGATTTAGTTAACAATTTCTTTATGGGTGAGACAATAATAGTTATTGCCTCCTGCACATAATTTTCATTTTCGATCACAGGTCATATGTCTTTTGAAATTAAGCCCAAATTAGTTTGGGTTGATCTTGACATTTGATATTTGCAAATGCTGCAAACTAGTGTCTATGATTTGTAAAAAAAGAAACCCAATTTAAAAAATTATATTGTCAAAGAGAACATGTGTAGATCGAGAATGTGAAACAAAGGTGCTTGCCTAATGTTTTGAATTTCTCTATGCTGTAAGAGTATGATTTCACAAATGACACTGTAATTAAGTTATGTTAAGCTCTTTTTGTGCCAGTTCATCTATTTGATCTAAGCATTCTTATATATTATCTTGCAGTTACATTACAACAAAACTATTGGGCCACAATTGCTTAATGTTTGTAGAATGTTGGATATTAACCAACAAAATAAATAAATTTTATGCTTGAGTTTTGGCAAATTTAAGGTATTTCTGTTAAAATCATTCAAGGGCCATCATATTGCTATTTATTTGATCCCGCAAAAGTGTCTGTAAACATATAAACTACTGTCCAATTAGAGCTGGATCTTATCATCACTGGAACACAGCAATTGTAGTTTTATTCTGTAATTTTTTTTTTTCTATGTTCTGAAATTTTACTCAATACTACAGTTTTACTTTATAAACTTCATGACATGGCCAACTCATAGCAGTAACAGTCTTTATAAACTTCATGACATGCTCTTCAGGGATATAGTATGTAACACTGAAAACAATTACTCCCTCTTTATACAATTGGATAAAGAAAACAAAATAAAAATTAAGAAAATGAAGAAACTTTATTTGACAAGGCAGAAAATTCAAATTAAAAACCTTAATATACTTAGTTTCAAATTTAGACAACTTCAACGCTAGAAGCAAATTACAACAACAGTCCATCATGAAGTGCCAAAATGGTGATGACAAACAAAGAAAGTACTTGAAAATAATCAAAACAGACAAGTTCATTTTAAGACACGCATTATAATGATAGAACCATCATAGAATAATGACTTCTTCTTCACAATCTGCCGAGAATATCTTTATTAAAACATTTACCTTCATTCTCGACTCTGGAATACCTGATGGTCCCAAACAGAAACGACCACGCACTTCTCCTCTTTTCCACTCCTTGATGGAAACGGCTTCCGACTTCAAATGAATCGAGCTTGTAATAGAATTCTCACGAGCATGCACCTCAAGTTCATATGGATAAACTTTTTGGCCCCGATCAGGCAGATCAATGTAATAAATAGAAAGAGCATTCCCAACATTGGGAATGGGTACCTTCACAAGCAGAAACAGATCTTTACCTGGTCCAAACAAGGTATAATAAGGATCCACTTCATCAAATAGTAAATGCAGGATTCACCATATCTGTAGTGATTGCAGTGGAACCGGTGATCAAACATAAAATGTTCACGCCAATCTCCTACAACATTGTGCATAAACAAATAAATGAACCAAAATAAGCTTTGAATTTACAAGCAAACTTTTTTTGTCAGAAAAAATAGAGAAATCAAGATTTGCCTATCAAGGCTTCCACAAAACAAATGAATTTATTTTTTTGAAGAACATGCAGTTTAAGTTTCAATCAAGAATAGTACAGCCATGCAGTACCAACTAATACTTGGTATGACAGCCATTCCACAATATTAAACCCTGCATTTTTGTGTCAGTTGATTTGTAGAACTAATACCAGAACAAAAATGTATTGACCAGCAAAAATGTATACCTGAAAAGGCCTTGTGACCACATTCAGGAATTGGGCATTGAGATCGGCCAAACTCACACGTTTGAGTGTGCACTTGAATCTGCGAGTAGGAAATAGACTGGCGGCAACCAAAATTGGCATTAGGGCAAGGCAGATGTATTGATTCCAACAGAGCCTCAAATGCGATGATGCGGGACCCTAAAAAATCACCGCAGATGGGACACTTGTTTTGTAGCTTTGACAAGCAGGAGAGACATGCCACATGACCTTTAAGACACTGCCAAAAGTATGTGAATTTGTTCAGTTCTTTAATTTGTAATACAAGGTAAAAACAAAAAATGTTTTCAGTTGTACCAAATTTAATTAAAAATTTCATCTAATAAGTTAGTAACAATAGTGATACCATCTAATAAGAACATGCAACCCCCAGTACTGGAGTTTCCCAAGGCAGTTGTCATTTAGAAAGATGACACAATAATTGGTCATATGCAAAAGTGCAAATGATGGAAACTGTTCTTACAGTTCACTGCCTCATAATATGATAAATTAGAGCATAATCCTTAAAAATTGAGATTACAAAAAAGATCACACTTAGGTCTAGATCGTTCAAATATTGGTGTTCCCAAATTTTGGAGAAATTATAAAGGTGCTGAAATTTGATGGAGCATTTACGCAAACTAGAAAAAAAAATATAAATTCCAGAGAATAATATTGAAAAAAAAAACAAACTTGATAAACTGGAGGGCACAACGGATCGAAGCAAATGGAGCAATCCAGTAAACGGGGATCAATGGTGACTCCAATCTCTTCTCTTCCTCCAGTAGGAGGATTCGAAGGCTCTCCTTCCCCGATTTCTCTTGAAGATGGAGGATTCAAAGTCTCTCCTCCTCGGATTTCTCTTAAAGACGGAGGATTTGAACTCTCTCCTCGGATTTCTCTTGAAGACGGAGGATTAGAAGTCTCTCCTCCTCTGATTTCTCTAAAAGACGGAGGATTCGAAGTCTCTCCTTCTCTGATTTCTCTTAAAGACGGAGGATTCGAATTCTCTCCTTCCCCAATTTCTCTTGAAGATGGAGGATTCGAATTCTCTCCTTCCCCAATTTCTCTTGAAGATGGAGGATTCAAAGTCTCTCCTTCCCCGATTTCTCTTGAAGACAGAGGATTTGAAGTCTTTTCTACCGTATTTATCTTTGAGATGTAGGAATCGAACTCTCTCCTCCGGTCAAGACGAGGAGGATGATAATGATGATGAGGATGAGGAGGAGAAGGATTAGAAGTTTCTCCTTTTCCGTTTTGTGTCTTTCTCCGCTTCGGCGCCATGGCAGTTTTAAATGAAGGAGGAGGATTTGAAATCTTTCCTCCTCCAATCTCTTTTTGAAGAGGAGGATGATTCGATGTCTCTCCTCCTTCATTTAGAGTCTTTCTCCACTTTCTCTTTGCCTTTGCAATGGAGACGGAGGAATTGGAGCCACTTGGAGACGGAGGATTACGAGTCTCTCCGCCCACAATTTCTCTTGGAGACGGAGGATTTGGAGTCTCTTCTCTCCCCATTTCTCTTTGAGACGGAGGATTCAAAGTCTCTCCTCCAATTTCTCTTTGAGACGGAGGATTCAGAGTCTCTCCTCCCCCGATTTCTCTTTGAGTCGGAGGATTCGAAGTCTCACCTCCTTTGTTTTGTGTATTTGTCCGCTTCGCCATGGCTATCCGTTTCTCCACGGCAAGCCTAAAGGACTCGTTTGCCCTCACCCTCACCATGGCAGCTTATTAGCGAACTTAACGAGTCGAGTCAACTCGAGTTGACAGTTGAGGTCCGAGATGAAAAATCAACTCGTGAGCTAACTCACATCCAGTGAAAAAGAAGAGTCCTTCAAATCCACCAACCTAAATTATAAAGCAAATTAAAACTATGAGACAGACAACAGAAGGAAAAGAAGCTCAAGTCTTTGAAAAAGAAGAGTCTAATGTATTGCAGATAAAACTAATTATGCTCACTATACACCAAAAACCCAGCAAGAGAGAGGGACTAAGGGACTGAGGGACTGAATTTGACCAATCAACATCGAGCAAGGCTTTAATAATTAAACTACCAACAATTATATTTATTCTCTACGATTACGATCATGATGTTGATGCACACAAAAAAAAAAAAAAAAAAAAAAAAAACTAAAATCGATAGCAGAGAGGGTGGGGTTTACCCGAAGTGAGAGCAACGGAGAAGTCGAACTGTCCAAGTGGGAGCCTGCGCAAGGGAGAAATCGACGCGGATCGCGGAGGCTGGAAGGTTAGGACCACGGAGGCGGAGGTCGGAGACACGGACACGAGCACGGACGCGGCGAGTCTGGTAGCCTGGTGGGGTTTACCGGGTTAGGTTACAGAAGTGGGGAATGGGTCCGGACTGCGGAGATCCCAATCAAAGAAACGGAGAGAGAGAGGCTCAACTGGTTTTGGGCCCCACGGTCTGCCTAAGCCCATGTCGCCATGGCCCCTTTAAATCACAAATCAATAAGAAAAGGGGAGTGCTATTGAGTGCATCAATTGATATATTGAGAGGTGAGAGAAATTATTTCTCTAAATACTAACTATATTCTTTTACTCTCTTCTTTATATGTCACAATTGTATGTGTTTATCTGATCTGTGCGGTGCTGATTTTTGCTAAAAATGCATGGCTATTTGAGAGTTGTTGATGTTTATGAGATGGCCAATAAATAATAAAAAATAGGATCATATTGTATCCATACGAGTTCGATAGCAACCTATCCGAATCGGAGTCGTCCAATTCATATGAAGATTCGTGCGAACAATATCAAGATTCAAACTGATTAAGTGCGTATGAATCTTGATGCTGATCAAACGGCTCCAATCGAACATCAGACTAAATTTGATCTGATATCCATCGGACCGCCCTCTATCCATCCTAATCCTGGAATGCAAGTACTTTGTTTTTCTAGTTAACACTCTATTGCCCACGCAAAGCTCGGTCTTCTGATTGTGAGTACTAATTATAATTTACCCTTCCTCAAATTAATTTAAATACAATACCTTAGAGTAATAATTAATAATTTTGATTTATGGATTGAGCTTGACAGTTTTATGGTTGAAAAAAAAAAAGAAAGAGTTCAAATTTATCAAATTCAAATTTGTTATGCTAACCTAATCAGTTAATAGGATTGAATCACCTGCCTACCGGTGGGATTGAAGGACTAAAACATTCGATATATCATGCAATCTAGACTGTCTGATTCGCATATTACGGACCAAATCATATCTTATCAGCGGAATGCAAGCGAACGGACATCCATTGGATCCTCTGCTCTCCCCAAGAAATGAGAATCTCTTTATTTCTTTTGATTCAACGATCAAAATGAGGCACACAACAGTAACCAGGTAGATACGAATTTAATGAACCCGTAAAATAACCATCCTTGAAAATTATCTTGCAGTTACATTTCAGCAAACTATTGAGTCTCAATTGCTTAATGTTTGTAACATGTTGGATTTTGAGCATCGGAATAAGAAACTTTAGGCTTTATTTTGGGCACATTCAAGGTACTTTTGTTGAAATCATTCAAGGGTGACCACCAGATTGCTATTCATATGATCCCCCAAAGCGTAAATTGTAAACATAAGCTACGGTCCATCTCTGGAGCTGGAGCTTATCATCACTGGAACACAACAGTTGTATTTTAATTATGTAAAAAATATTCTATGTTCTAAAATATTATTAATGATGGCACTATTCCCTACAAACTAGCCATTATCTTTCTATATTTGAAAATAAATTTGAATTTTTTAATCTATATTTCAACAATTTGATAAGCCTGAAATTTCAAGTTCTAAGGTCATAGTTGGGAGTACCATTTATACTCTTTTTTTTTCAGGACACGGACATTGTGATATTCAGATATGTACTCCCATCTCAGCAACAGCAACAACAATGGTCACGACAACAGTAGGAATAGCAAATCCAACAGACACAGCCTCTCATCATAGAAATTAAACTGAACCTTTTTAAGTTTCAAATTAAAGACCTTAATTTAGACAACTTCAATGCAAACAACATATCACAATTACATCAGTTCACCATTAAGTACCAATACAGATGACAAACAAAGAAAATTAACCCTTTAAAAGACTCAAAACAGACAACAACTTCACTTAAAGACAACCATAGTTATAGATAACAAAATTGGAATTCCAAAATTAGGAGATTACTGGCACAAATTATAAATCCAGAACCATCCAATAAAAAGGCCAGCATCTTCAGTCTAACGATATTACCACTTCTTTTTATTTATTAAAACATTGACCTTAATATATCTCTCCAGCAAAAACTGTAATGGTAACAAAAGGGAAGAACCATGCACTTCGCCTCTCTTCCACTCCTTGATTGAAACGATTAGCGATTCCGATTGCAACGAGCTTGAAAAATAAGGTATTCCACCCGGCACCCTAATCTTACTTTCGAAATAATTCGAGCCCAGATCTGGCAGATCAATGTAATATAAAGAGAGAGCCTTACCATTGGGAATGGCTTCATTCAAAAGCATAAACACATCTTTACCAGGTCCAAGAAAGGTATAATAAAGATCCTCTTCAAGATCCTCATCATCCAATCTTATAATGAAAGATTCACCATAACTGTAGTCAAAGACGGATTCCCTGTGATCTTTGATAAAATGTGCCGCCATTCTCCTACAACATATTGTGCATAAACAAATAAACGAACCAAAATAAGCTTTTATTTTGCAAACAAACTTCTCGTCAGAAAATTTGAGAAATCAAGATTTGCCTATCAAGGCTTGCAACAAGACAAATGATTTTAGTAAAATGTACTATATATGTGCAGTTTAAGTTTCAATCAACAACAGTACAACTGTACTGTACCAACCAATAATTGGTACCACCACCATTCCACAATATTAATCCCTCCATTTTTATGCTTATGGTCATTGTGTTTTGCAAACATGTTAGTGGATTAGTTGTACTAATATCAGGACAAAAAAGTATCAACAAGCAAAAATGTGCACCTGAAGAGGCCTTGTGAGCACATCCTGGAATTGGGCATAAAGACGGGGCAAATTCACATGTATCAGTGTGCACTTGCCTCTGTGAGTAGGAAACATACTTGAGGCAACCTAAATTGGCATAAGTGCAAGGGACATGTACCGACTCCAAAATCTTGTGAAGTGCGATGCTGTGGGGCACTACCGGAGCATTGCAGATGTGACACTTGTGTTTTAGATTGTATTCTAGTTTAAGCCAACAGGAGGGACATGCCACATGACCATTGCCACACTGCCAAAAATGAGTTTGTTTAGTTTTTGCTTTAGCAATATGAGATAAGAAAGAAAAAAATGCTTTAGGTTATCATCAGATGTTATAGATGAGTGAAAAAAGGAGTAGACTGATCGATCAAACACTCATCATTCTTTTGAGATAAAGTACCTCATTAACTGGAGAGCACAATGGATGGCAGCAAATGGAGCAGTTCAGTAAGTCGGGATCAATCCTGACTTGAATCTCTTTTTCAGGAGGAGGATTAGAAATCTCTCCTCCTCCACTTTGTGCCTTTCTCCCCGGCGCCATGGCAGCCTAACACAAGAGCAACTAATTAAAAAGTAGTTCCTTCTGCTACCTTAATCCGGTTGAAGTTATTTAGAATAGGCAGCTCTTGTCTCCGTTAATTAGGATTGTAAATATAATATCTCACGATAAGATGAATGGACCCGTCCATTTAATGAATAATTAATCTTTCTACGTTGAAACTAGTACAACGCCATCACTTCACCGGTTTTACAGCCAACTAAATTTAAATGGGATATGAAGCGAGATATTTTTATTTTATACTGAAAAAGAAGGAATATGATCCGGCGCAAGGAAGATATTAAATGTCTCTTTTTATGACAACTGTGATTGAATTCAAATTACATAAAGTAACTCAAATTTTGCGTTTAGATCTGGACGGACATCAGTTTACGAGAAGATATATTCAAACTTGCTTCAATTCTGTAAGTTTGAGTTGAAGCGAGATTCAAAATCGTTTTAATTCCAAATTTAATTGATATAACTTTGAATTTTTTCTATAGTTAATTTGAATTTGAATTGTATTTAGGAAGCTGATATGAGTACCCGCAGTTGAGTACTCGCACTGTACCCGCACCTAAACTGCCATAACTGCTTGTAGGGACCGCAACCGTTTTCAAAACTGTAATTTGATTTTACTAATATTAATAGTAACATTGTGAAGTATATATCTTAAGCACGACAAGTATTTATATCTATACATTTAACTACATATATGATATATGAATTTTCCTAAAATAACCGTACCCGCACATTTTCTTAAAAAATCCTCGCTTCGTACCCGCATTTGGGGACCACTCAAACGGCATGTGAGGACCACTAAAATTGTCAACAAAAAATGTTAACAAAAAAATGTTGACTTAGCTTATGTGCGGGTAATATTTATATCTATATTCTTGTGGTATTTATACTTACGAAACAAAGTATTTATAACTATAAGATTGTGGTATTTATACTTACGAACTAAAGTATTTATATCTATATTACATTGGATGAAATAATTAAGAATCTTAAAAAATTATTTGAGTTGAAATGTTGGAGACATTTAACCAAGAGGTATCATGTCATAGATCACATGGGCACTCTCTTTTTTATATGTTCGATCTAATACTAGTTTGTATGAAATTTTGATCCAAACTAGATCATAACCAAGAGTTTTGGCAACATGAGCCCAACTTTACGAAACTTGGGCCAAATCTTGATTGCAAGGTTACTAAGTGGTAAGGACATAACTTTTATACAAACATTGTATTAGATTTTGAGGAGTATATGTCATATGAATCAAATGAGATTGCATGTGTACAAAAGGCAATATGTATATATGTTGCACTAATTGTAATCTATTAGTATTCTCTATGGTTTTATATGAATTCATATATAATAATCGGCCAAACGGAAATTTATTATATATTTTTCAAATAAATAATTTAAACTATATAATGTTATTTTTAATAATTGGTTGTTATTAAAAAAATTTTAACTTTAAATTGTAACTGCCACTTTATTAAAATGAATTTTGTATCTGAACAGATCAAGTATTTATATCTGAATAGATCAAGTATTTATATCTGAACAGATTAAGTATTTATATCTAAACAGATCAAGTATTTATATCTAAATACATCAAGTATTTATATCTGAACAACCAAGTATTTATATCTGAACACATCAAGTATTTATATCTAAACTACCAAGTATTTATATCTGAACACATCAAGTATTTATATCTGAACACATAATAGACAATTACATCATCTTCGCAAATCAAATTGTCACAAACATCTCAAAATCCAACAACACTGAAACACGATTGTATATATGAAATAGAAACGAAACGATATATCATTATTAATTCACCAGAACAAAAACAAAATCGAAAAGAAACAATATTAATCTAGCTGATCACATTTTAAAATCACCGATTAAACTTGTGAGAACCACACGAAATTGTATACAGTTTCAAAATCGCCTCAAAAATCGCGTCCAAATCACCTCGAAATCACCTCGAAATCGACCTAAAATCGCCTCAAAATCGCCGAAGCCTTCGAAAAAGAAAAAAACGGAGAGAAATGAACATTTGAATTCAAAATGGAAGGTCCGATAACATTATTAGTTAGATCGGTAGTTGTAGGGACCGCAACCTTACAGTTATGGAAGTGCGGGTATAGTGTGGGTACAGTGCGGGTACTGTAGCGCAGGTACTAAAATAATTATTCTTGTATTTATGTCTATTTAATAAATTCTTCTTTTTTAAATTATTTGATCCACTTATACTGGGTCTTGAGTTCAAATAAAAATTACATTAGAATTATCGTTTATATATTTTTATATATGCACTTAATAATTAATAAGTCATACACAAGAAGAGGGGTATAATTTTCTTTAT
Organism: Carex parvula; assembly: GCA_025461045.1. Lineage (NCBI taxonomy): Eukaryota > Viridiplantae > Streptophyta > Magnoliopsida > Poales > Cyperaceae > Carex > Carex parvula. Next base: position 2,255,239 of record JAJGRW010000693.1, on the reverse strand, counting down.
TATAAAAAAGATTGAAATATTTTTACAAGAGTATTTTTATGTTCTACAACAATAAATATAAACTTTGTAATTTTAGAAAAATTGCGCACGTGCAGAAAAATTGTGTCCTTTGTATTATTTAATAACAATTTTTACAAATTTATTTACGCCTGATCAAGTTATCTCGCGAACATACGTCATGTCACTAGTTACTTTAAATTTATTATAAACTTAATTTATAAATTGAAAATAAAAAATAAAAAATAATGTAGAAATTCGGAAAAAAAATATATTAAATAAGAAATATGTTGGGAAGAAATTATGTGGAGAAAAATGAATTTATTAATTGCAAATTGAGAATCATGTAAAATTGCATAAAAAAATTAGTTTTTGACATCCTATGTAATTTCACAGAATCAAATTCCTGACTTTTCTTTCGCTGCTTCTCTGAGATACGGTTGGACTTAAATCGGTATAAACCTAAAGTAATTATATTTTATTATAAAATATTAAAATTTATTAAATGAAGTGTGTGTAATTTTATAGGTTTAAAAAATTTGAACATATTTCTTTTGTCACTATTTTATACTAGTATGAGGGAATTCAGATCCAGTGCAGTAACCCAATTTTTGAGTTTTGATCCAAACCGTCCAAGGTGTTGTAACACGAATCTTAAAGAACCTGGACCCCACAAATAATACTGGCCCCCTGCGCTACCACCGAATAGGCACCGTACACGTCAAAACTCAAAAATTGGGTTACTTTAGGGGATCCGGACTCAGTATGAGGAGGGTTCAAATGCACCATTATTTTTGTGCTCCAATATGTTCTACATCCTTTATCTCTATTTTTAAAGTCCGAACAGTCGATCAGAACCGCTCAACATGATCTTCATAATAAAATATGCTTGGATATCAAATTTTATATTTAATAGAATTTTTTTACTATTTTTTTAGGTAGGTACAAAATCACTTTTTTAAGAAGATTATGGACCATCCGATAAAGTGATATTGTACCTATCTAAAAAAATAGTAAAAAAGTTCTAAAAAATATAAAATTTGGTCTCCAAACATATTTTATTATGAAGATCATGTTGAACGGTTCGGATCGACTGTTCGGACTTTAAAAATAGAAATAAATGATGTGAAGCGTATTGGAGCACAAAAATTATGGTGCATTTGAACCCTCCTCTTTATACCCGAAATTTTTATTTATAACATTTTAAAAAAATAAATTAACAAAATAACCATCGTTTCTGGTCAATTATAAATCTAACACGGCCGCAGAACACCGGAGTGGACCCATTTGGGGCCCGCCGCAGAATGCCGGAGTGGCCCCTGTTCTTTATATTCCGAAAATGACAGCGAAATTTCATTCCACACTCTCACACCTTCTCTCTCCTGAGTTAGCTCTCTGATCTGTAAGTTTTTTCTCTCTTCTTTTAAATTTTTTTATTTTTATTTCAGTAGATAATAATTTAATTAGAATAATTAATTTAGCAATAATTAAATTAGAATAATTAATTAGAATAATTAAATTAGAATAATTAATTAGAATAATTAATTTAGTTAATTTTTAATTGTAGGTTTCTTCTGTATTGAATTGAAAAAATGGCTCTTATGGTATCCATCTACACTGGTGGGGATGTTTTAACAGGTCCTAATGGAGTTTACTATAGTATTGGACCTGTTACTGTGATCCCGGTATTGCTGGGTACTGATTATTTGGGACTTAAATCAAGTATATGTCAGAATTTAGAGTTGGATCAGGGTCAGTATGACCTTAAAATTGATGCCAAAATTAGCATGCTGACTAGTTCGGCACAAACCTGGTTCCAACTATTTTCAATTCAGAATGAGGGAGTCTGGCAGGTATTGTATAACCAAACCATGAGTTTTTCTGGGGGTGCATACAAGATAATTGACCTATATGTGGAGGTTACCAGAGCCCGACGTTCCAACCCAGCTATGAGGTTAATCCAGGGTCGTAGTCGGGGTAACTCATCCGGCTCTAGTCCATCCCCTGTCCAAATTGACCAACCGTCCAGTAGTCGGGCCCCAGTTCAGAGGGACCGACCCTCCCGTCGGGCCCCATCCCAGACTGACCAGTCTTCATCTAGTCGGACCGCTCATTGGGGTCAAACTTGTAATCCGGATGAATCCGATGAAGAAGTGGATCCGGAAATACTAGAGGCAGAGGAAAATTGGGGTCATATTGATCCTGAGGGTATGAGCGATTATTCTGACCAGGAAGATACCGGGCCTGTGCTCGGACTATCAAGAAAATTCAAGATGGATCGCGGGTTTCAGCACCCGATTCATGCTTTCAACGACACATCAGGGTTTATGGAAGCCAATTCGGGTTTGTTTGGAAGTAGGGCAGAGTATGAGAATGAATTGTCCGAGGGACAAACATATGACTCAAAAGAGGCAATGAAGAGCGCAATTGCCAGGTTTCACATACTTTGCAACAAAGAGGTAAAACCTATGCACAGTGACCGCACAAGAATGAGGTTCAAGTGCAAGGACAGTATCTGTGGGTGGTACATACTCGCAAGGGCCACCGGTTATGGAACACAATGGCGTGTCTCCAAATGCCCAACACAACATTCATGCCACGCGGATGCGACAAGAACAGATCACGCCCAGTTGTCAGCTACTATGGTTGCCGAGTGTATATCCGCTCACATAAGGAACGATGTCGACTTGAGTATTCAGGCTGTCCGAATTGTTGTTGCTGAAAGGTACAACGGTCAGATACCGGCGTACAACAAACTATGGCGTGGCCGTGAGTTGGCAATAGCCCGTCAATTTGGCAGTTGGGAGGGGTCATACGCTCTTGTAGTTCCATTGTTGGAGGCAATCAAAAGAAGCAACCCAGGTACTACATTGTTCCTTCAATTTTTACGTCATTTAATTCTCAATCAAAAATTGAACTTATTTTTTAAATTTATTGACAGAAACATTGTTTGAGGTGACCTCATATCCCACTGGTGAACCTGGACCATGGAGGTATTTTCATAGGGCGGCTTGGGCATTTGGACCGTGCATAGCTGCTTTTCAACATATCAGACCGGTCATCACAGTTGATGCATGTTTCCTGTCAGGCCGGTATAAAGGTAACTAATTTGATTGTTTTCACTTTATTTATTTTAGTTGATTTCGGCTCTTACAAAATTTATTTTACCACAGGCAAGCTGTTGATTGCAACCGGGTACGATGCTGAAAACCAGCTCCTCCCGTTGGCTTTTTCACTGGTAGAATCAGAGAGCTATGACGATTGTGCGTGGTTCATGAAATGGTTGCGCCGTAATGTAATCCGCTCCAGATTCATGTGTCATCACTAATAGGGGAAAGGGTATCAAGAAGGTGTTCAGACAAGATGATATAGGGTGGAACGAGGAGGATGAGGATCAATGTGTTCACCGTCTTTGTGCTACTCACATAGCCGAGAACATGAAGAAGAACGGTTGTAGTGATAAGGCAATCCGTTTTTTTAGAATATGTGTGGCTAAGAGGAAGATGAGGAGGTACGAGCAAGGAATGCAAGCAATGGGGCAGGCATGTGACATTGCCCTCAATTGGCTGGACGGTGTGGGTAAATATTTGGATCAAGATGAGAACGAGTGCCTCAAACCATGGAAGATATTCCAAGCACTGGACGGTGGTTACCGTTGGGGCATCATGACTACAAACGGGTCCGAGTCGCTTAATAAGGTCTTCAAGTCCTCTCGTAGGCTACCGGTTGCAGCAATAATTGAAGACACATTTTACAAATGTATGACATGGTTTGCGCAAAGGAGGGCCAAAGCGGAATGGGAAGTCAGTCAAGGTCAACAATTCTCGTGTCGTGTGCATCAGGTACTTTTATTTGTAGTTCTTTATTCATAATTTTTAATAAACTTTGTTAAAAAAATCTGACTTCTTCATTATTTTTTAATTTTTCGTAGCTGATCAACAAACGGTTCGAGAGGTCCGATAAAATGAAGACGCTGGGGGGCTTTGGAAACAACAACGAGTTCGAGGTAACCTCCACATAGGAGAGAGTTCACGCTTTCATACCTAACGATTCTGGTCGGTTTACCAAGGCCAATTACAAATACATGGTGATAATCGGGGATGATCACACGGTAACTTGCACGTGCCAGAAGCCTCAATTGGAGAGAATACCGTGCTCTCATGTTCTATCCGTGTGTCGATTCCGAGGCATCGACCCTGGCGTCTTTGTAAGTCACTACTATCACATCCATACACTGATCAACACATGGAGCGCACAATGGCATGTCTATGGAAATCAGTCGGAATGGCCTCAACACGATGGCCCGGTCCTTGTTCCAGAGAAAAAAAATATTGCTGTGGGCAGAAGACAGCACGACAGAATTCCAATGTGGATGGACGTTCTACATAATAGGAGAAGAGGACACCAAGCTGGCCGAGATACACAAGAAAGACAAAACAGAGCTGCTCGAGCTGCACGAGATTGAGAGTTAATGTTGCTTTTTTAATTGTACTCGTAAAAATATTATTTATTTTCGGTTAATTAGACGTATTTGTAATTTCCGATAACATTAGCATTGTTCTATTGTATGCTTCTTTATATGGCTCCTTGTTCTATTGTAATATTTCTTTTGATCAAACAAACGACGAACAACAATTTCAGATTAAACGACATTTCAAACATAAGTAATTACACACAACTTCCAGTACAAACTTTACATTTTGATAAAAATTTCCAAAACAAAATCATAATCAACTTCAGAATCAGATTTAAAAAAAAAAAAAAACAGGGGCCGCTCCGGCATAGTGCGGACCCGGGTCCGCTCCGGCATTCTGCGGACCCATATGGGGGTCCGCTCCGGCATTCTGCGGCAGGCCCCAAATGGGTCCGCTCCGGTGTTCTGCGGCCGTGTTAGATTTAGAATTGACCAAAAACGATGGTTATTTGGTTAATTTATTTTTTTTAAATGTTATAAATAAAAATTTCGGTCTTTATACTATACGCCTATGCTATAAATTTGAACAAGGTGTGTGCACGGAGAGTGGTGTTGTATCATTTCCGACCCTGGGTGAGAAAAGAGGCAAAACTCAGAGAGGACGCAAAGAAACAATTAAGATGATGGACTGATGATATCAGTAGCGTTATAAAATTGAGATGATTTTAAGTTTGTTTTCAAATATTAAGACCCGGCATTTTTTTATCTTCCAAATTAAAATTCTTCTTTTTTCAGACATTAATTTCTCCAAACTGCTATTTGTATTGAAATACAATATGCCTCCGGATTTGAACTAAAAAAAACAACAATTTTATTTTCATATTAAAATTTTTGTTAATTAGTATTTGTGTTTTGGATTTCATATGACTCAATTATCCGATAATTATTCGTTTCGCATCCGTATTCGAATCAGTATTTGTGGATTATCCGTTTCATATCCGTATCTGTATCCATTTAACGTGGATTTGGTTTCAAATTTTTACATCCATTTACTATCCGTATCTGTATTCGTATCTGCTCATTGACAGGCTGATACAAATTTAATATTAGCATTATTCGCTCCGAATTCGCTCTATTTTCACTCCATGTGTTCAGTGAATAAAAGGCTTAAATCGTGACAAAGAATTGTGCAATAAAAGGCTTAGGTAGGCTTAATTTTTCTCCACCGTATATCTTTATTTCATTTTTTTCCAAAATTTCTACATTTTTTAATATTTTTTTATTTTTTTAATAAACTTAAATTACTAAAAGTAGTTAAACGTGATCAGCGACGTTATAAATGTTCATAATATATTTTGACCCCATATCCTCTTGGTTCACCAAAAGTGTCCAAAACACTTATATTCCTGTTGTTTAACTTCGTGAAATGAAAATCTATAGGAGTAAATCTGATAAAAAGACCTTATCGGTACGACCTTAATATATATATATATATATATGCTCGTCGTACGGAAAGTGAACCTTAATAGATATGCTCCAACCAGTTGGATGTCAAAATACAAAATTAAAGTCCACCTTACTCCTAGTTATATGTGTATTTCAATGCCTAATTAATATTTGTGTATATCTATTCTTATAGAGTTACTATAGTTCTAAGGACAAACTAAAAAGTATATTTTCATAAATAATTCATCATTTATTTGGAATAGGACAATCTCATCAAATATACAAATGATTCACGAAAACTGGGCTGATTTGTAATTTAGATACACTTTAAATAGTATATCTATTCTGATTTGTAACCACGCCGGTTAGCTTAATTAATTACAAGTTCTTTATGGAGAATGAAGCAAACATTTTATTACTATTTCAAGTTTCAAAATGTTGTAACTTCCTAACAGAAGTTAGTATAGAAAGTAGAGTGAGGCTACGGTACTATGCATAGCATGGTTGGGTCTGTGCCACGACTCAATATTTGAGTTTTCATAATCCTAACGGTCGATCCAAACCATTCAACATGATTATAAAATGAATATGTACTTCTAAAGATATTCTTGTCCTGGTTGAACGGTTTCAAATGAATTCTTTTGTTTGCAAGTACATATAAAATTTTGTTTGCAAGTAATATTTAAGTTTTAGGACAATCTCATAAAAAAATTTGAAAAAATGTAAAATTTGGTTTGCAAGTACATATTCATTTTATAATCATGTTGAACGGTTTGGATCGACCATAAGAATTTTGAAAACTCAAATATTGAGCTGTAGTACGGACCCAATCCGTGCTATGCATAGTAACGTAGCCTCACTCTAGAAAGTAATATACTTCTTGTCCTGGTTGGTAGTATATGCATTCTTTTGCTTTCAAATGAATTCTTTTGTTTATTGGTGGACCAGGAAAGTAATATACATTAATAATAAAATACTATATTACAAGTCCTAATGTTAAGTTTTAAGCATAAACTGATGTGCCTATGATTTAAATTCATTAAAGGATTTCTAGATCCTAGATTAGAAAAGACAATGATACGGAAGATTAGCTCGATCGGTAATTAATTTGTACGGTGCTTTTACTTTTTTAGAATAAAAAGTTTCATTGCCAACTATGCTACTGCCCCCATCTCCTCTTGCGGTGCTTTTACTTTATTAGTTTGATTTATTATCCATATAATAAAAAGTATCGTATAGCAGTAGCCAAATATCTTTTCTTTCAAGTTTGGTATCGTAAGATAAGTTTTGGACTGGATATTTTATTTGAGTTTTAGCATGCGCTAGCTACAGTAGTATAACTTTCAGTTTACGATTCATCTTGTGTATTTTTTAATCTATATTTCAACAATTTGATAAGCCAGAAAATTCAAGTACTAAGGTCATAGTCGGGAGTACCATTTATACTCTTTTTTCTCAGGACACGGACATTGTGATATTCAGATATGTACTCCCATCTCAGCAACAGCAACAACAATGGTCACGACAACAGTAGAAATAGCAAATCCAACAGACAGCCTCTCATCATAGAAATTAAACTGAACCTTTTTAAGTTTCAAATTAAAGACCATAATTTAGACAACTTCAATGCAAACAACATATCACAATTACATCAGTTCACCAAGTACCAATACAGATGACAAACAAAGAAAACCCATTCTAACGAGATCACGACTTCTTTTTATTTAATAAAACATGAATCGCCGTATATTTCTCTGACAAAAGCTTTGATTGTACCACAAGTGAAGAACCATGCAATTCGCCTCTCTTCCACTCCTTGATTGAAACGACTCGCGATTCCAATTGCAACGAGCTTGGTCCACCCTGCACCCTAAGCTTACATTCGACATAATTCCGGCCCAGCTTAGGCAGATCAATGTAATATAAAGTGAGAGCATTACCATTGGGAATGGCTTCCTTCACAAGCAGAAACACATCTTTACCAGGTCCAAGCAATGGATAATAACCTTCACGGTCGTTGGCATCAAATCTTATAGTGCAAGATTCACCATAATTGTGGTGACTGGAGACGCCAATGTAGTCATAATGGTCATTCACAAAATGTAGCCTCCATTGTCCTACAACATTGTGCATAAACGAATATTTTACGGAACCAAAATAATAAGGCTTGATTTTGCAAACAAACTTCTCGTCAAAAAATTTGGGAAATCAAGATTTGCCTATCAATGCTCGCAATAAGACAAATGAGTTTAGTAAGCTGTACTATATACAGTTTAAGTTTCAATCAACAACAGTACTGCTGTAACAACCAATATTTGGTACCACCACCATTCTACAATATTAATCCCTTCATTTTTGTGCTAATGGTCATGTTTTGCTTACATGTTAGTGGATTAGTTGTACCAATACCGGGACAAAAAAGTATCGACAAGCAAAAATGTGCACCTGAAAATGTCTTGTGAGCACATCCTGGAATTGGGCATAAAGACGGCCCAAACTCACACGTATCTGTGTGCAGTTGCATCTGTGAGTATGAAAGAGATTTCTGGCATCCTAAATTGGCATTAGGGCAAGGCTGATGTATTGCTTCCAACACAGCCTCAAGTGCGATGTTTTGGCCCCCTATCGGTTTGTTGCAGGTGGGACAATTGTTTTGTACTTTTTTCCAGCAGGAGAGACACGCCACATGCCCATTAATGCACTGAAAAAAGTAAGTGAATTTATTTCAGTTTTTGCATTTGCAATATAATGTAAAAAAAAAAAAAAATGCTTCAAGTCATACAAAATTAAATTAACAATTTCAACCGTAATCATTGCTTTGTCAAATAAACTTGGATTATACTGGATTCACAATCTCAATTACAAATAATTTATGTTTACTTGCAAATGACATTTATGTCTCTGAAATAAATATCAAGTAACAAAACAGAAAAAAAAAAAAAAAAACAAACAGAAATATTTGCCATCTTTGTACCAACTTTGTTACTTTTTTTTTTGAAGGTTAACCTTATTACTTTCTAACAAGTGTTAAAAAAAACTCAGAATCCAGCGCATGAATGGAACCCGTATTAGGCAATAAACTAAGGTGAAAAAAAGTGTAATAACTACTAATATTAATACAAAACGAGGCCTATTTTGTTTGTTAATTTCTGAGAAACTAAGGTGAAGTTCGCTGCCTTAATTATCTGATGATAAATTAGGTCATAATCCTTACAAAATGAGATTAAAAAGATCGCACTTAAGTCTAGGTCGTGCTTAAAGAAAAGAAAAAAAGATATACATTTCCAGATAATAATATTGAAAAAAAACAAACAAACTTGATAAACTGGATGGCACAGCGGATCGAAGCAAATGGAGCACTCCAGTGAACGGGGATCGATAGTGACTACAATCTCTTCTCTTTCTCCAGTTTCTATTTGAGGAGGAGGAGGAGGATTAGAAGTCTCTCCTTCTCCAGTTTGCGTCTTTCTCCGCTTCGGCGCCATGGCAGCCTTCATTGTCTCCTGTTCGGAAAGAGAGAGAGAGAGAGAGAGAGAGAGAGCAGAAGAGATGTCACAATTTAAAGAAGACTGGAAGACGAACGGGCAGGAAAGCCTCTGCCTCGGTAATTGTGACATCTCTTTCCATTTTGAATGAACCGTTCCGTGTACGGTGTACCCGATGAGTAATAATTTCAGGATATTAAAATTTCTAATTAGATAGCAATTTTATTTAATATTCAGATTTATACATTTTTCTTTAAAAAAAATTTCAAAATGTTATATTGATAAAAAAATATTGATTCTATTCAATGACTAGAAATTAATTTTTAAGAGATAGAGAAAATTATACAATCACGTTTGGTTGTTAGAATTAAGTTACTTTATTCTTCTAATATTTTTTATCTCATTTAGCAGCTTAAATCATGGCTTAAATTAATTTGTCTTTTCAAAAGGTGAATTCTAAATCCTATAATGACTTAATTGTTTTACCAAATCCTAAACTCTAAACCTAAACCAAAGGCTACACAGCAAACTGTGAAACCAACAGAGACCGAATTGCCATTTCGGTCTCCAAAAAAAAAACTACCGAACCGAAATATCAATTATGTTCTTATGATTTTTGTAAAAAAAAAGTAATCACGTTAGTTCGGTAAAATTTTCTTTTTAATTATATATTCTTTTAAAATACTTACTTTTTACAACAATTAATTGTCACTGAACCGTCCTGTCTCAAGTCAGATGACTAATAATTTCACCACATCATATACATAATTAAATTATTAATTATTATAGATGAATATTTTATATAAAGATTGATTTCAAACATCGTGCAATAATTTTAGGTTTGAGTAATTGGATTAGACCAAACTTGAAATTATTCGGCTTTAAAATTGATATAAGTTTGAGTTGCCTGTAATTGAATTAAATTGTATAGATCAATTTATATTTTTTTTCATAAATAAATGGGTTAGGTTGAATCGAATTTTGAGTTAGTATAAAAATCTGATCACAATTATCTTCTATGTATTTTTTTATCTTCACTTAATAAAATTAATGAGTGATATACGAAAATAAAAAACGACTTGGATTCAGACCAGGACTCGGAGTCAAACTCGGTACAGTTTAATTTTATTTTCAATTTTCTTGAATAGTTAAGCACAAGTTTAAAAATGAGTCAGTTCATCATTTTTTATAATTATTAATTGCATTATTAAGTTATATTATGTTTTTCTATAGAAGCTTATTATGTTACTATTTTTTGGATTTAACTAATGTTAGAGTTTCTAATAGTTGGTTAGAACTTCTAAGTTCAAAGTTGTTTTTAGATTCTCTAAGTTAATTATTATGTTGTTTGTTGTATTATAAGAAGAAATAGCTTGTCATATTTCTTTGAACTTTGAGAATATATAAAATGTTTTCTATCTTCTCTCTTGTGATGTATCTCTCTTCTTCATTTAAATTCTTCTTTTATTATCCAATATCTCACTAAATCAAACAAGACCTGCACACGTGGAGTGAAGAGCGTGACGTGTCGTCGTTAATAGACAAGGCACTTAATAATATTAATGAGTACATGACATGTAGAGTACTAGAATTTTCATTATTTAGAATAAATGAAAACATAATTCTCTAATAATTTTTCTATGTTCTACAACATAAATAATAATTTGTAATTTAGAGAAAATGCATCCAGAAAAATTTGTGTCATTTATTATTTAGTTACAAATTTGTATATGGTGAAGAATATTCTTACAATTCGCTACACGAAATGGGACCACGGTTACTATAACACTCGTCATTACGCGACTACCACGTTATGATCGATTCGGATGACATATCGTGAGTAAGTTAAATTTTCACGTGATTGTGTCAACAATAACTAAAATTACAAAAAATAGTTACAGTACGGAGACGGTCACAATACGTTATTAATACCTTGATCAAGTGATATCATAAGCCAAATGACGCTATTAGTAACTTTTAACTATTTTCTTTAATAATTTAAG
>JAJGRW010000693.1:2193288-2236801 GCA_025461045.1 Carex parvula | reverse complement strand
TTTTTTTTAAGAGACTAAGAAGAGCTTAAATAAAGAAATCTAACACTAAAAATTTGAATTTTTTATTTAAATTATTTGTTAGATTACTTCTTTTGATTTATAATTAGCAATAAAAAAAAATACACTAAATTACTTGAAATTATGTTGAATTACACTGTATTATAATTTATTATGTTGAATTACACTGTATTACAATAAATTATGTTGAATTATACTAAATTACGCTAAATTACAATAACTCCGCTAATTACGCTAAACTACGCAAAATTACGCTAAAATAGACTGATTCTGTGCCATCTTTCACGAATCATAAAAAATAGTAAAAAAATTCCAAAAATAGTAAAAATTGGTATTCTACAAGTTCATTATGTAACTAATTTACTGAGGTACTTGGATTGAATAATAGAAATAAAAATCTTAATCGGAAACTTCAACTCAAGTTTTGAGGCTCTTCCTTTAGTTTTTTGGTGATTCTGAATTTTAGAATTCGGCATCGCGAGCACGGACGCATGCGCATTTTCGCAAGCTTTCTGAAAAGTGATCATTTGCTGAAATCGGACACTCGAGCGCCGTTTTATGACCGTTTAAAATTTCGCCGTCGTTTTTCGCCTTTTCAGTGAAGATATAGTCCATATTCATATATAATTTAGCGTAATGTAATGTAATTTAGTGTAATTTAACTTAATATAGTGTAATTCAACATAATTTCAAGTAATTTAGCGTATTTTAGTATAAATATGCTAATTATATATGAAAAGAAGTCAAATAATTTAAATAAAAAATTCAAATTTTCAGTATTAGATTTCTTTATTTTGCTCTTCTTAGTCTCTAAAAAAAAAAAAAAAAACCTAAACCGAAATGCCTATTCGGTTAAGCCCAAAAAACACCAAACCGAATAGCCTATTCGGTTAAGCCTATAAAATGGATTTTCTGCGGCATCGTATCCTGTAACCCCAGTTAAAATCCTGTAAACCGAATAGCCTATTCGGTGAAGCAAAAAAAAAACTCTTAACCGAATAGGCTATTCGGTTTTTGCTGTTTTTGTAAAAACCTCGGTAATCATGTTTGTTCTTTAACATTGATTATTTTAATTATTGTTTTTAAAAAAAATCCGATATTATGCGATTGAATTCGAATTCGAATCCGAATCCGTATTCGAAAAATAAATATGGATATTTGATATTCGAATATCTGTACATGTGGTGATACATATATGATTTTGAAATTTAATTATCTGTATTCAAATAGTAGATATATATCATGTAGTTAAATATATATCATGAAAATATTTATGTATATATTAACGGATATCTAATATCTGATTCGTATATGTATGTATCTGTCTAAATCCGATCCGTATCCCTATGTATCTGTCTAATATCCAATCTCTATCTATATGTATCCATCTAATATTCGATGCGTATCCATATCTGGAGAAAATAAAAATACTTATCCGTCTAATATTGAGACCACGTCTCGAAGACTTCATGAACACTGCTAGAAGATATAATTAAACTCACATCTCTACTAACTTAGCAAATAAAAATGTGGTATATATAGTATGAGATGTGGGTGTACAAACCTGACGAGGAAATGTAGGCGGTTTCTGTCCCAAAGTATACAATTTACAATTGGAAAACAAAAATGATTAAATCAATGAAAGCTCTTCTCTTGATTACAAGTGGCTTACCCAAACTTCACTCCACGTGTGTAGGTCATGTTTGATGAACTTAGAAGATTGGACACTTAAAAATTCTAACTAACTCAATTGGAAACTATCATAATGAACTTGGAAGTTCTAACCAATTTTTAAAAACTTTAACTTAATTGAAACAACTTAGAAAATATAAATAGTCAAATTTAAAAATAGTAACATAATAAAGTTTCATAGAAAACACAATATAACTGGCAGTTCGGTTCTTATAATTTTTGTAAAAAAAAAATAATCAAGTAGTTTTTTTTAAATTAATTATTTTATTTACGTTTTAAAAAAAAATCCGAAGAATAAGGCCGAATTAAACAAATCAAGAAGACAGAGAGATGTACGAATTTTGTTTGAAAAAATTGCCCGGTCCTCTGACAGTGCTTGGTCCGCTTTCAAACGTTGCTTTGGACATTATATTTTAAACGCTACGGAAAAAAAATTGTTAAAATTTAATTGGTCGTAAAACCGGTGAAAAGATAGACGTTCCGCAAGTTCCAACGTGTTAAAAGATTCACCCAAAGTAAAAAGATTTTTTATTTAATTGACGTGACCATTCATATCATGAGATATTATATATATATATATATATATATATATATATTTCTAACTTATCTCTTTCTTAAATTATTAAAGCAAATAGTTAAAAGTTACTAATAGCGTCATTTGTGCTTATGATATCACTAGATCAAGGTATTAATAACGTATTGTGATCGTTCTCGTAATGTAACTATTTTTTGTAATTTTAGTTATTGTATGACACATCACGTGAAAATTTAACTTACTCACGATATGTCATCCGAATCGATCATAACGTGGTTAGTCGCGTAATGACGAGTGTTATAAGTAACCGTGGTCCCAATTTCGTGTAGCGAATTGTAATAATATTCTTCCCATATACAAATTTGTAACTAAATAATAAAAATGACACAAATTTTCTGGATGCATTTTCTCTAAAATTACAAATTATATATTATTGTTGTAGAACATAGAAAAAATTATTATAGAATTATGTTTTCATTTTATTCTAAATAATGAAAATTCTAGTACTCTACATGTCATGTACTCATTAATATTATTAAGTGCCTTGTCTATTAACGACGACACGTCACGCTCTTCACTCCACGTGTGCAGGTCTTGTTTGATTTAGTGAGATATTGGATAATAAAAGAAGAATTTAAACGAAGAAGAGAGATACATCACAAGAGAGAAGATAGAAAACATTTTATATATTCTCAAAGTTCAAAGAAAAATATGACAAGCTATTTCTTCTTGTAATACAACAAATAACATAATAATTAACTTAGAGAATCTAAAAATAACTTAGGATCTAACACCACATAATGAACTTAGAAGTTCAAACCAACTATTAGAAACTCTAACGTTAGTTAAATTTAAAAAATAGTAACATAATAAACTTCTATAAAAAAGCATAATATAACTTAATAATACAATTAATATTTATAAAAAATGATGAACTTGTGGGACTCATCTTAAGACTTGTGTTTAACTATTCAAGAAAATTGAAAATAAAATTAAACTGTACCGAGTTTGACTCCGAGTCCTGGTCTGAATCCAAGTCGTTTTTTATTTTCGTATATCACTCATTAATTTTATTAAGTGAAGACAAAAAAAATACATAGAAGATAATTGTGATCAGATTTTTATACTAACTCAAAATTCGATTCAACCTAACCCATTTATTTATGAAAAAAATATATTAAATTGATCTATACAATTTAATTCAACTACAGACAACTCAAACTTATATCAATTTTAAAGCCGAATAATTTCAAGTTTGGTCCAACCCAATTACCCAAACCTAAAATATTGCACGATGTTTGAAATCTATCTTTATATAAAAATATTCATCTATAATAAATTAATAATTTAATTATGTATATGATGTGGTGAAATTATTAGTCATCTGACTTGAGACAGGACGGTTCAGTGACAATTAATTGTTGTAAAAAGTAAGTATTTTAAAAGAATATATAATTAAAAAGAAAATTTTACCGAACTAACATAATTACTTTTTTTTTACAAAAATCATAAGAACATAATTGATATTTCGGTCCGGTAGTTTTTTTTTTTGGAGACCGAAATGGCAATTCGGTCTCTGTTGGTTTCACAGTTTGCTGTGTAGCCTTTGGTTTAGGTTTAGAGTTTAGGGTTTGGTAAAACAATTAAGTCATTATAGGATTTAGAATTCACCTTTTGAAAAGACAAATTAATTTAAGCCATGATTTAAGCTGCTAAATGAGATAAAAAATATTAGAAGAATAAAGTAACTTAATTCTAACAACCAAACGTGATTGTATAATTTTCTATATCTCAATATTTTTTTATCAATATAACATTTTGAATTTTTTTTAAAGAAAAATGTATAAATCTGAATATTAAATAAAATTGCTATCTAATTAGAAATTTTAATATCCTGAAATTATTACTCATCGGGTACACCGTACACGGAACGGTTCATTCAAAATTGAAAGAGATGTCACAATTACCGAGGCAGAGGCTTTCCTGCCCGTTCGTCTTCCAGTCTTCTTTAAATTGTGACATCTCTTCTGCTCTCTCTCTCTCTCTCTCTCTCTCTTTCCGAACAGGAGACAATGAAGGCTGCCATGGCGCCGAAGCGGAGAAAGACGCAAACTGGAGAAGGAGAGACTTCTAATCCTCCTCCTCCTCCTCAAATAGAAACTGGAGAAAGAGAAGAGATTGTAGTCACTATCGATCCCCGTTCACTGGACTGCTCCATTTGCTTCGATCCGCTGTGCCATCCAGTTTATCAAGTTTGTTTTTTTTTTTTCAATATTATTATCTGGAAATTTATATCTTTTTTTCTTTTCTTTAAGCACGACCTAGACTTAAGAGCGATCTTTGTAATCTCATTTTGTAAGGATTATGACCTAATTTATCATCAGATAATTAAGGCAGCGAACTTCACCTTAGTTTCTCAGAAATTAACAAACAAAATAGGCCTCGTTTTGTATTAATATTAGTAGTTATTACACTTTTTTTCACCTTAGTTTATTGCCTAATACGGGTTCCATTCATGCGCTGGATTCTGAGTTTTTTTTAACACTTGTTAGAAAGTAACAAGGTTAACCTTCAAAAAAAAAAAGTAACAAAGTTGGTACAAAGATGGCAAATATTTCTGTTTGTTTTTTTTTTTTTTTTTTCTGTTTTGTTACTTGATATTTATTTCAGAGACATAAATGTCATTTGCAAGTAAACATAAATTATTTGTAATTGAGATTGTGAATCCAGTATAATCCAAGTTTATTTGACAAAGCAATGATTACGGTTGAAATTGTTAATTTAATTTTGTATGACTTGAAGCATTTTTTTTTTTACATTATATTGCAAATGCAAAAACTGAAATAATATTAATTCACTTGCTTTTTTCAGTGCATTAATGGGCATGTGGCGTGTCTCTCCTGCTGGAAAAAAGTACAAAACAATTGTCCCACCTGCAACAAACCGATAGGAGGCCAAAACATTGCACTTGAGGCTGTGTTGGAAGCAATACATCAGCCTTGCCCTAATGCCAATTTAGGATGCCAGAAATCTCTTTCATACTCACAGATGCAACTGCACACAGATACGTGTGAGTTTGGGCCGTCTTTATGCCCAATTCCAGGATGTGCTCACAAGACATTTTCAGGTGCACATTTTTGCTTGTCGATACTTTTTTGTCCCGGTATTGGTACAACTAATCCACTAACATGTAAGCAAAACATGACCATTAGCACAAAAATGAAGGGATTAATATTGTAGAATGGTGGTGGTACCAAATATTGGTTGTTACAGCAGTACTGTTGTTGATTGAAACTTAAACTGTATATAGTACAGCTTACTAAACTCATTTGTCTTATTGCGAGCATTGATAGGCAAATCTTGATTTCCCAAATTTTTTGACGAGAAGTTTGTTTGCAAAATCAAGCCTTATTATTTTGGTTCCGTAAAATATTCGTTTATGCACAATGTTGTAGGACAATGGAGGCTACATTTTGTGAATGACCATTATGACTACATTGGCGTCTCCAGTCACCACAATTATGGTGAATCTTGCACTATAAGATTTGATGCCAACGACCGTGAAGGTTATTATCCATTGCTTGGACCTGGTAAAGATGTGTTTCTGCTTGTGAAGGAAGCCATTCCCAATGGTAATGCTCTCACTTTATATTACATTGATCTGCCTGAGCTGGGCCGGAATTATGTCGAATGTAAGCTTAGGGTGCAGGGTGGACCTTATCTTTCAAGCTCGTTGCAATCGGAATCGCGAGTCGTTTCAATCAAGGAGTGGAAGAGAGGCGAAGTGCATGGTTCTTCTCTTTTGCTACCATCACAGTTTTTGTTGGATGGATATATGAAGGTCAATGTTTTATTAAATAAAAAGTGGTAATCTTGTTAGACTGAAGATGCTGGCCTTTTTGTAGGATGGTTCTGGATATATAACTTGTGCCAGTAATCTCCTTATTTTGGTATTCTAAGTTGGCTATCTTAGTAACTATGGTTGTCTTTATGTGAAGTTGTTGTCTGTTTTGAGTCTTTTAATGGGCTTTCTTTGTTTGTCATCTGTATTGGCACTTAATGGTGAACTGATGTAATTGTGATATGTTGTTTGCATTGAAGTTGTCTAAATTAAGGTCTTTAATTTGAAACTTAAAAAGGTTCAGCTTAGTTTCTATGATGAGGGGCTGTGTCTGTCGGATTTGCTATTCCTACTGTTGTCGTGACCATTGTTGTTGCTGTTGCTGAGATGGGAGTACATATCTGAATATCACAATGTCCGTGTCCTGAAAAAAAAGAGTATAAATGGTACTCCCAACTATGACCTTAGAACTTGAATTTTCTGGCTTATCAAATTGTTGAAATATAGAAAAAAATTCAAATGGCTAGTTTGTAGGGAATAGTGCCATCATTAATAATATTTTTGAACATGGAATAGTTTTTACATAATTAAAATACAAATGTTGTGTTCCAGTGATGATAAGCTCCAGCTCCAGAGATGGACGGTAGCTTATGTTTACAATTTACAAACACTTTGGGGGGATCATATGAATAGCAATCTGATGGTCACCCTTGAATGATTTCAACAAAAGTACCTTGAATGTGCCCAAAATAAAGCCTAAAGTTTCTTATTCCGTTGCTCAAAATCCAACATTTTACAAACATTAAGCAATTGAGACTCAATATATAGTTTGCTGAAATGTAACTGCAAGATAATTTTCAAGGATGGTTATTTACGGGTTCATTAAATTCGTATCTACCTGGTTACTGTTGTGTGCCTCATTTTGATCGTTGAATCAAAAGAAATAAAGAGATTCTCATTTCTTCGGGAGAGCAGAGGATCCAACGGATGTCCGTTCACTCACATTCTGCTGATAAGATATGAATCTGGTCTGTAAGATGCGAATCAGACAGTCTAGATTGCATGATATATCAAATGTTTTAGTCCTTCAATCCCACCGGTAGGCAGGTGATTCAATCCTATTAACTGATTAGATTAGCATAACAAATTTGAATTTGATAAATGTGAACTCATTTTTTTTTTCAGCCATAAAACTGTCAGGCTCAATCCATAAATCAAAATTATTAATTATTACTGTAAGGTATTGTATTTAAATTAATTTGAGTAAGGTATAATTAGTACTCAATCAGAAGACCGAGCTCTGAGTGGGCAATAGAGTGTTAACTAAAAAAAAAGTACTTGCATTCCAGGATTAGGATGGATAGAGGGCGGTCCGATGGATATTAGATCAAATTTAGTCTGATGTTCGATTGGAGCCGTTTGATCAGCATCAAGATTCATACGCACTTGATCAGTCTGAATCTTGTTATTGTCCACACAAATCTTCATATGAATTGGACGACTCCGATTCGGATAGGTGCTATCGAACTCGTATGGATACAATATGATCCTATTTTTTATTATTTATTGGCCATCTCATAAACATCACCAACTCTCAAATAGCCATTTTTAGCAAAAATCAGCACCGCACAGATCAGATAAACACATACAATAAGTACCGCTGTTAATTTTATATGTCATATGAACATTGGACTAACCAAGTGCCACATGATGGAAAACATGTTTTTAAATATAATGGAGAGTGCCTCAGGAGATAATCTTGCTCTTGAAATGAATTTTTCTCTAAGCAACTTAAGAGAACAAAAATTGAACACAAAGCTTTATGTAATTATGAGAGAAACAAAAGGTAAACTTGTTTCAAGTAAAATGCCTACATTTGCATTACACTCAAGTTTGGGCAATATCATCTTTCCTTTAACTTGTTCGTTTTTGCCATTTAGGACAAAATATCTTATATTGCACTATTGATTTGGTTCTTAAACTTGATTTCTCCCCAATTCCCTAATTTCATCGCAACTCACCAGTGCAAGTTTTTATTTTTTTTTTAAATTAAAAACCTGATTTATCATAAATTAAAACAGATTGATGCTTTTTTTTTTTCCCCAAAAATTGCAAAAAAAACAAACCATTGATTGGTCCAATTTAGGATGGACCGAATCAATAGTTCGGTCACCTCTTAGTCACACCTGCACATCACTTGCAATACATATAGCAAAGGGGAGGGGGGGGGGGGGGTACTATTGATTTGATCACCACACAGACCAAATTTTTAAAAAGGAAAGAAGGCAAGGGTGTCTGGATTTTGTGCCCTGGACCTTACAAACCATAACATTTTTCTTATTTTTCAAGCTCCAACAAAACTATTTCTCATTGTTGATATTTTGTTTTTTGTTTTTCCTATTAATAAAAAAACGGTACGCTGCAATGATAGGGAGCAGTATTGATGCGTGTACAACAAAAGTTAAGTGCAAAATAAATTCAAACCACACCAACTTGCATCTACAATTTCTAAAACAACATTTAATTCCTTTTAGTCAAATTTAATATTTTCAAAAAGAGGAGGGTTCAAATACCTCCATTTTTTGTGTCTCCATCATGCCTCCATTTGTTAAAAGTTTAATAATTCAAAATTTACAACCTAAAAGTCAAAATAAAAATTATTGGATGTGATCTATGTTATTTTCTCTATGTGCTCATAAAAAATTATCACATTTCAATTTTGTTTTTTTGGGAATCAATAAGTTGAAAAATCAACGTCTAGAAATTATCCACATTAGTACGTTTTTTACAAGCTTTTGATGACAACCAAAACAAAATTGAAATGTTATAATTTTTTACATGTGCATAGATAAAATGATGTAGATCATATATCTAACAGTTTTATTTTGACTTTTAAGTTTTAAATTTTGAGTTATTAAAGTTTTTAAAAATAGAGCCACAGTGGAGACACAAAAAATGAAGCCATTTGAACCCTCCTCTTTAAAAAATTACGCTATTTGGCAATAACTAGATAAATTGGTTGAACTGAAATTTGAATTTTGATGGATTCTAAATTTATATTTTCCTGACATTTTAATTTTATAGAATGACTCAGTGGAAGAGAGAAAGGGATGGAGGGAGAGAGAGAGAGAGTTGCTAGTTGTTTCCTTTATTGATTTTTTTTTTTTATTAATTTTTGTATTAATTGTGACATATAAAGAAAGAAGAGAGTAAAAAAATATAATTAGTATTTAGAGAAATAATTTCTCTCACCACTCAATAGCACTCCCCTTTTCTTATTGATTTATGATTTAAAAGGGCCATGGCGACATGGGCTTAGGCAGACCGTGGGGCCCAAAACCAGTTGAGCCTCTCTCTCTCCGTTTCTTTGATTGGGATCTCCGCAGTCCGGACCCATTCCCCACTTCTGTAACCTAACCCGGTAAACCCCACCAGGCTACCAGACTCGCCGCGTCCGTGCTCGTGTCCGTGTCTCCGACCTCCGCCTCCGTGGTCCTAACCTTCCAGCCTCCGCGATCCGCGTCGATTTCTCCCTTGCGCAGGCTCCCACTTGGACAGTTCGACTTCTCCGTTGCTCTCACTTCGGGTAAACCCCACCCTCTCTGCTATCGATTTTTTTGTGTGTGTGTGTGTGTGTGTGCATCAGCATCATGATCGTAATCGTAGAGAATAAACATAATTTTTGGTAGTTTAATTATTAAAGCCTTGCTCGATGTTGATTGGTCAAATTCAGTCCCTCTCTCTTGCTGGGTTTTTGGTGTATAGTGAGCATAATTAGTTTTATCTGCAATACATTAGACTCTTCTTTTTCAATGACTTGAGCTTCTTTTCCTTCTGTTGTCTGTCTAATAGTTTTAATTTGCTTTATAATTTAGGTTGGTGGATTTGAAGGACTCTTCTTTTTCACTGGATGTGAGTTAGCTCACGAGTTGATTTTTCAGCTCGGACCTCAACTGTCAACTCGAGTTGACTCGACTCGTTAAGTTCGCTAATAAGCTGCCATGGTGAGGGTGAGGGCAAACGAGTCCTTTAGGCTTGCCGTGGAGAAACGGATAGCCATGGCGAAGCGGACAAATACACAAAACAAAGGAGGAGAGACTTCGAATCCTCCGACTCAAAGAGAAATTGGGGGAGGAGAGACTCTGAATCCTCCGTCTCAAAGAGAAATCGGAGGAGAGACTTTGAATCCTCCGTCTCAAAGAGAAATCGGGAGAGAAGAGACTCCAAATCCTCGGTCTCCAAGAGAAATTGTGGGCGGAGAGACTCGTAATCCTCCGTCTCCAAGTGGCTCCAAATCCTCCGTCTCCATTGCAAAGGCAAAGAGAAAGTGGAGAAAGACTCTAAATGAAGGAGGAGAGACATCGAATCATCCTCCTCTTCAAAAAGAGATTGGAGGAGGAAAGATTTCAAATAATCCTCCTTCATTTAAAACTGCCATGGCGCCGAAGCGGAGAAAGACACAAAACCGAAAAGGAGAAACTTCTAATCCTCCTCCTCATCATCATTATCATCCTCCTCGTCTTGACTTCAAATCCTACATCTCAAAGATAAATACGGTAGAAAAGACTTCAAATCCTTTGTCTTCAAGAGAAATCGGGGAAGGAGAGACTTTGAATCCTCCATCTTCAAGAGAAATTGGGGAAGGAGAGACTTTGAATCCTCCATCTTCAAGAGAAATTGGGGAAGGAGAGAATTCAAATCCTCCGTCTTTTAGAGAAATCAGAGGAGGAGAGACTTTGAATCCTCCATCTTATAGAGAAATCAGAGGAGGAGAGACTTCTAATCCTCCGTCTTCAAGAGAAATCCGAGGAGGAGAGACTTCAAATCCTCCGTCTTTAAGAGAAATCCGAAGAAGAGAGACTTTGAATCCTCCGTCTTCAAGAGAAATCGGGGTAGGAGAGCCTTCGAATCCTCCTACTGGAGGAAGAGAAGAGATTGGAGTCACCATTGATCCCCGTTTACTGGATTGCTCCATTTGCTTCGATCCGTTGTGCCCTCCAGTTTATCAAGTTTGTTTTTTCTTTTCAATATTATTCTCTGGAAATTTATATTTTTTTTCCTAGTTTGCGTAAATGCTCCATCGAATTTCAGCACCTTTATAATTTCTCCAAAATTTGGGAACACCAATATTTGAACGATCTAGACCTAAGTATGATCTTTTTTGTAATCTCAAATTTTAAGGATTATGCTCTAATTTATCATATTATGAGGCAGTGAACTGCAAGAACAGTTTCCATCAATTGCACTTTTGCATAGAACCAATTATTGTGTCATCTTTCTAAATGACAACTGCCTTGGGAGACTCCAGTACTGGGGGTTGCATGTTCTTATTAGATGGTATCACTATTGTTACTAACTTATTAGATGAAATTTTTAATTAAATTTGGTACAACTGAAAACATTTTTGTTTTTACCTTGTATTACAAATTAAAAAACTGAACAAATTCACATACTTTTGGCAGTGTCTTAAAGGTCATGTGGCATGTCTCTCCTGCTTGTCAAAGCTACAAAACAAGTGTCCCATCTGCGGTGATTTTGTAGGGTCCCGCATCATCGCATTTGAGGCTCTGTTGGAATCAATACATCTGCCTTGCCCTAATGCCAATTTTGGTTGCCGCCAGTCTGTTTCCTACTCGCAGATTCAAGTGCACACTCAAACGTGTGAGTTTGGCCCATCTCAATGCCCAATTCCTGAATGTGGTCACAAGGCCTTTTCAGGTATACATTTTTGCTTGTCAATACATTTTTGTTCTGGTATTAGTTCTACAAATCAACTGACACAAAAATGCAGGGTTTAATATTGTGGAATGGCTGTCATACCAAGTATTAGTTGGTACTGCATGGCTGTACTATTCTTGATTGAAACTTAAACTGCATGTTCTTCAAAAGAATAAATTCATTTGTTTTGTGGAAGCCTTGATAGGCAAATCTTGATTTCTCTATTTTTTCTGACAAAAAAAGTTTGCTTGTAAATTCAAAGCTTATTTGGTTCATTTATTTGTTTATGCACAATGTGTAGGAGATTGGCGTGAACATTTTATGTTTGATCACCGGTTCCACTGCAATCACTACAGATATGGTGAATCCTGCTTTTTACTATTTGATGAAGTGGATCCTTATTATACCTTGTTTGGACCAGGTAAAGATCTGTTTCTGCTTGTGAAGGTACCCATTCCCAATGTTGGGAATGCTCTTTCTATTTATTACATTGATCTGCCTGATCGGGGCCAAAAAGTTTATCCATATGAACTTGAGGTGCATGCTCGTGAGAATTATATTACAAGCTCAATTCATTCAAAGTCGCAAGCCGTTTCCATCAAGGAGTGGAAAAGAGGAGAAGTGCGTGGTCGTTTCTGTTTGGGACCATCAGGTATTCCAGAGTCGAGAATGAAGGTAAATGTTTAATAAATAAAAAGAGGGATATATTCTCGGCAGATTGTGAAGAAGAAGTCGTTATTCTATGATGGTTCTATCTTTATAATGCGTGTCTTAAAATGAACTTGTCTGTTTTGATTATTTTCAAGTACTTTCTTTGTTTGTCATCACCATTTTGGCACTTCATGATGGAGTGTTGTTGTAATTTGCTTCTAGCATTGAAGTTGTCTAAATTTGAAACTAAGTATATTAAGGTTTTTAATTTGAATTTTCTGCCTTGTCAAATAAAGTTTCTTCATTTTCTTAATTTTTATTTATGTTTTCTTTATCCAATTGTATAAAGAGAGAGTAATTGTTTTCAGTGTTACATACTATATCCCTGAAGAGCATGTCATGAAATTTATAAAGACTGGTACTGCTATGAGTTGGCCATGTCATGAAGTTTATAAAGTAAAACTGTAGTATTAAGTAAAATTTCAGAACATAGAAAAAAAAAATTACAGAATAAAAATACAATTGCTGTATTCCAGTGATTTTACGATCCAGCTCTAATTGGACAGTAGTTATATGTTTACAGAAACTTTTGCGGGATCAAATAAATAGCAATATGATGGCCCTTGAATGATTTTAACAGAAATACCTTAAATTTGCCAAAACTCAAGCATAAAATTTATTTATTTTGTTGGTTAATATCCAACATTCTACAAACATTAAGCAATTGTGACCCAATAGTTTTGTTGTAATGTAACTGCAAGATAATATACAAGAATTCTTAGAACAAATAGATGAACTGGCACAAAAAGAGCTTAACATAGCTTAATTACAGTGTCATTTGTGAAATCATACTCTTACAGCATAGGGAAATTCAAAACATTAGGCAAGCACCTTTGTTTCACATACTCGATCTACACATGTTCTCTTTGACAATATAATTTTGTAATTGGGTTTCTTTTTTTTGCAAATCATAGACACTAGTTTGCAGCATTTGCAAATATCACCACATGTCAAGACCAACCCAAACTAATTTGGGCTTAATTTCAAAAGACATATGACATGTGATCGAAAATGAAAATTATGTGCAGGAGGCAATAACTGTTATTGTCCCACTAATAAAGAAATTGTTAACTCAATCCAATGCTTGTTCAGAGGTTGATATAAACTTGGAGTTTGAAATTAAGATGAATTAATGGAAAAATCAACAACAAACAAGCCACAATGAGAGGAATGTGCTTCTCAATTGATTTATGGCGATAACTCTTGCTGAAGAGGAAGATTGTCAATGTACATAAAATGGAGCATGCTTATAAAAATGTAGCTCTCTAAATTTTTAATTTTCTCTAATATCTCAGTAAATTTAATTCCAATTTGACATAATTTCTCTATTAACATGCAGCGGTAAACTCAAATGTAGCCGGCACTAATACCTATTTTTGTTTTATATCTGATAATACATGCATATAAAGCACCATATTCATGTGGGTGAATTGTAGTTACCTGCTGTATATATTGCTAATGCAAAATGAATGCATGTAGCACATGCTTCTTGTTTTGCACCTAACTTAATTAACACAGACATGAAGTTTCTGTTGAAAAAGTAATTTACATGTTACCTAACAATTTGATTCGCCACAATTTAATTTAACTAGTTGAATTATTTCACACCCATGTAATTTATTGCCTCCAAATTATCCAAAAGAAATAAACAGTTAATATTTCATTTTTTCCACAATGAAGTTGGCGAAATGAATCTCAAATTTAATGATATGACACTATCTATTTGATCAATATGATATGACACATACTAAATATTATGAAAGGTAATATGCATATTCTACCGTTTATTTTTTTAGGTTTGCAATGATTTTTAGCGTGAAAGATTAATACATAGGTTTGCAATGATTTTTAGCGTGAAAGATTAATACAAGTATTTTAAGCTGTTGTACTTTGGGCTCTCAAAGAAACAAAAGGAACCTGTCCAACCCAAAAGGTAGTTGTGATACAGTGGTACTATGGTAACAATATTTCCTTCTTTTTTGAAATTGAAAATTCGATTTGTTATGAAACAAATTAATAGTTTTTTTCTTTAAAAATAATTAATAAGGATCGAATGCATGGTTCAGTAACCTCACTTTGACCGAATCAATAGTATTGGTCCATCCATTATTATGCCTTTACACGAATTACAACATAGATAATCCAAAGGAGGGTGACTGAACCATTGATTCGGATAACCCCTGGACCAAAATTTTAAAATTCAGGCCCCCTTTTCTTGTTTCTTATTTCAAAATTTGGTCCAGAAGAGTGACCGAACATGGATTCGGTCACCCGCTTGGACTGAATTTTAAAAAATCCGGATCCCCTTGCCTTCTTCTTCTTTTGAAAAATTTGGTGTGTATGGTGATCAAATCAATAGTTCGGTTCCCCTCCCTCCCTTTTGCTATCTTTATTGCCAGTGATATGCAGGTGTGACTAAGGGGTGACCGAACTAATGTTTCAGTTTTTTCCTAACTTGGACCAATCAATGATTTGTTTTTTTTATTAATTTTGGAAAAAAAAACCATAAAAATTGCACTTGTGATCGAGTTGGGATGAAATTAGGGAATTGGAGAGAACGAACAAGTTCAAGGACCAAATCAATAGTGCTTTATAAGATATTTTGTTCTAGCTAAATGGCAGAAACGAACAAGTTTAAGGACCAAAGATGATATTGCCCAAACTGTGTAAAGCAAATGTAGGCATTTACTTGAAACAAGTTTACCTTTTGTTCTTCTCATAATTACATAAAGCTTTCTGTTCAATTTTTTTCCTTAATATAATTTACATTGAATTAGTATAATAAATATGATGTTTTCTAATAATACATGCCGAAATTTTGTGTTATTTACATTATTTACTTACAAATTTATATATTTGTTGTACGATATTGGGAACACAATTAACTATAGAATTCGTCATTACAGAACATTTTTTTCATTGAAAAATGTGGTTTCGTTCAGATCAATAAACATTAAATCTTGACCGTTGTCAGATCATGACAATAATAAGTGCATAATAACAAGATTAAGGATGATGGACAAGCCTAAGGGTCCATATATGAGGCGCAACAACATTTAAAAAAAAAAACAGAATAAAAAAAATTCAAACAGATCAATAATTATTTTGTTATGTGGAAGAGTGTAAAGGTATCAATTCCAACAGTCAATGATCGTCCTTATATCTTCTCATAAATGCTTTAGACTTTTAGTTGCATTCTCTACTTTGCTTTTACTTCTTATTTACATTCTCTTTACAACCTTTCATAAAAAAAACTGTAAAAAGACATTAATTATTCCCCCACACCTCATAAAAAAATACTGTAAGAAATTATATTGTATGTTATAGGAAATGAGAAATTAAAATTTTTCTTTCACACTGTCATTTTTTTTTTTTTCCAATTTACAATCTAAAACTGTGCATATATAATAATTAAGTCTCCATTAAAGTTTGAATATGCATTTATAAATCAACTTTAATTTGACCTTGCATTATATTGCCACTGTTAACTCTGATATTTCAAAACAATATCGAATTGGTAGTACTCCTAATTATTACATACTTTAATTATACAGAATTTGTATTTAAATAACGTGAACCAACCCTAACTTAGAGTCAACTTGTATTTCATTATACAACTAATTACAAAGAATTAATACTTTACTGCAAGCTATAATTTTATTTTAATCCTCAAGGACAAAACTATAATTTTATTTTATTATTGTTAATATTAATTAGCATTTTAAATGTGTCAAATAAAAAACGGTGATCTTAATAAAATTAACGAGTTTGGATGCAAAAATAACTAATTTCATAAATTTGATGAATAAGTATGAAGTTGTGATGGATATATCTAATGTTTAATGTTTGCTTCTGATTTTAAATGTTTAATCTTAGCCGTTCAGATCAGTACAAATTCAATCTCGACCGTTGTCACACACACTAGC
Source organism: Carex parvula (assembly GCA_025461045.1). NCBI lineage: Eukaryota > Viridiplantae > Streptophyta > Magnoliopsida > Poales > Cyperaceae > Carex > Carex parvula. The sequence continues at coordinate 2,220,360 of JAJGRW010000693.1, read as the reverse complement.
TAATAAGAACTAAATTAAACAATAAGGATGATGAACAAACCCTAGGCTCGATATAATAGGAGCCACAAAATAAATAAATACTGAGTAATAATTTTGTTATGTGGAAAAGTGTAACGGTATTAATTTCAACAGTAAATGATTGTCCTTTGCTCTTCTCAATTTAGATGCATTCTCTACTCTTTAGTATTCATTTACTTTCTCTATGCAACCTTTCAGTTTCTAATGTCAAATACATTGAACTAATTAAACTGGCTATATATATATTGAGCATAAGCTGCATAGCACCTTATAATGCTCATCACAAGATTTAAATAAAATTCTCCGTCAAAGAGAAAAATCGAGGAAGGAAAGACTTTGAATCCTTCGTCTCCTCAAAATGATACTAGAGAAGAAAAAGATGTAGTCACAATGCAGACCGACTCACTGGATTGCTCCATTTGCTTCCATCCCTTGTGCCCTCCGGTTAATCAGGTCTTTTTTTTTTTCAATATTATTCTCTGGAAATTTATCTCTTTTTTCTTCTAGTTTGTGTAAATGCTCCATGGAATTTCAGCACTTTTATAATTCCTGGAAAACTTGTGAACCAATTCAGATTCAATATGTGAACAACCTAGATCTACGTGCAATATCTTCTTTTTTGTTAATCTCAATTTTGTAAGGATTATGCCCTCCAGTAGTGCCTTCAGGATTGTTATACTCTCAAGGCCTAGTTTTTATTATCTCTCAGAAATTAGCATTCGTGTGCTGGAACTCTCAAAAGATGACAATTTTATTTATTGTTTCTTCTTTTTCTGTTTGCACAAACAAAAACTAAAAAAATTCACATAATTTCTGCAGTGCAAGAATGGCCATGTGGCGTGTCCCACCTGCTGGTCTAAACTAAAATACAAATGTCACATGTGCAAGCTTCGTGTACAATTTCGCAATATCGCACTCGAGAAGGTTTTGGAAGCTGTACATGTCCCTTGCACTTACGCCAATTTAGGTTGCCGCAAGTCTGTGTCTTACTCACAGAAGCAAGTGCACACTGATACGTGTGAGTTCGCCCCGTCTTTATGCCCAATTCCAGGCTGTGCTCACAAGGCGTCTTCAGGTGCACATTTATGCTCGTCAACACATTTTTGTCCCGGTATTAGTACAACTAATCCACTAACATGTAAGCAAAACATTGACCATAAGCACGAAAATGCATGGATTAATATTGTGGAATGGCGGTGGTACCAAATATTGGTTGGTACAGCACAGTTGTATTGTTGTTGATTGAAACTTAAACTGTATATAGTACAGCCTACTAAAATCATGTGTTATATTGCGAGCCTTGATAGGCAAATCTTGATTTCCCAAATTTTCTGATGAGAAGTTTGTTTGCAAAATCAAACTTATTTTTGGTTCCTTAATTTATTCGTTTATGCACAATGTTGTAGGACAATGGCAGGAACATTTTGTGGAAGACCACTGTTTATCTACTTTGGCATTAGTCACCATAATTATGGTGAATCCTGCACTATCAGATTTGATTTCAAGGATTTTGAAACTTTTCTTGGACCTGGTAAAGATGTGTTTCTGCTTGTGAAGGAAGCCCTTCCCAATGTTGGTACTGCTCTCGCTTTATATTACATTGATCTGCCTGATCTGGGCCGGAATTATATCGAATGTAAGCTTAGGGTTCAGGGTGGTGGACCTTATATTTCAAGCTGGTTGCAATCGGAATCGCGGGTCGTTTCAATCAAGGAGTGGAAGAGAGGCAAAGTGCATGGTTCTTCCCTTGTGCTACCGTCACAGTTTTTGTTGGAGAAACGTATGGAGCACAATGTTTTAGTAAATAAAAAAAAGTTTTAATCTCGTTAGACTGAAGATGCTGGCCTTTTTGTAGGATGGTTCTGGATATATAACATAAGTCAGTAATCTCCTTATTTTGGATTTCTAAATTTGTTATCTTAGTAATTAACCATGGTTGTCTTAAGTGAAGTTTTCCGTTTTGAGTAAATTAATGGGCTTTCTTTGTTTGTCATATGTATTGGAACTTAATGGTGAACTGATGTTGTGATATGCTGCTTGCATTGAAGCTGTTTAAATTAAGGTCATTAATTTGAAACTTAAAAGGTTTAGTTTAGTTTCTATGACGAGGTGTTGTGTCTTTCTGTTCTTTTGTTGCTACTGTCGTTGTGGTTGGGGGGACCCACATGGTCCCGGGTGGCAACTGCCCCTCTAGATTTTGAGTTTTAATGGAGATCTATCGGTTCCGATTAACTTTGCTCTGTTCTGAAATTTTTTTTGCCTCCCTCTGAATGTTTGATTTGTAATTCAGGTTATATTTAGGGTTAAAATTAAAATTAATTTCTTGAATTATGATTGAAATTTAGAATTATAAGTTAGAGCATTAGAAATATAAGTCAAAGTATTGTTTTATATTGAGTACCCAATTAGTTAATGGGTTTAAACCGATTGGCTATTTAAATCCGATTTGATATTTTTTGGCCCCCTAAAGAAAATTCTGGATCCGCCCCTAATTGTGATCATTGTTATTGTTGTTGCTGACATGTCTGAATAGTACCATGTTCATGTCCTGACAAAAAATAGTATAAATGACACTCACACTATTACCTTAGAACTTGAATTTCTGGCTTATCAAATAAAGTGACTATATATATATATTCTTATTTTATATTTATGTTTGCTTTATCCAATTACTGAAAGAGGGAGAATTAGTTGATTTCAGAAGTTTCAAATATTAAATGAGTGGTTTACCAAGTAAGATTTCAGAACATTGAAAAAAAATTATTTTACAGAATCAATCTACAACTGCTAAGTTCCAGCGATGATATGCTCCAGCTCCAGAGATGGACAGTAGTTTATGTTTACAATTTACAAACACTTTGGGGTGATCAAATTAATACCAATTTGATGGTCACCCTTGAATGTTCCAAAACTGAAGCCTAAATGTGCTGATTTTGTTGCTTAAAATCCAACATTTTACACAGTATAATTTTCCACAGTACAATTTTTGTACAATAATTTAAAGATAGAATAAACACAATATAAAAATAAATGATTTCTTACTCGTAGAAGTTATCATGTACAAAAAATAAAAATACATCAACCACGACAAATTAAAAATAAAAATAATAACCACATATTAATGAAAAATAAAGGTAAAAGTTTCTTTATTCTGAAAGTACAATAAATTAAATGATAGGCCATATACGATCCGACATTTCTATTAATATCCAAAGTTAATTACAAATTAATAAATATACTCAGAATTTCTTGGTTTTTCGAAAAATGTCCAACACTGAAGATTCGAATTTTTTGTTTAAATTATTTGTTAGATTACTTCTTTTGATGTATAATTAGCATATTTATACTAAAATACGCTAAATTACTTGAAATTATGTTGAATTACACTATATTATATTAAATTACACTAAATTATGTTGCATTACAATAAATTACATTATATTACACTAAATTACACTATAAGTTGTCTATTTTCATTATCTTGCTCTTCATAGTGTTTCTTAACAAAAAAACCGAAGAAATTCTGGATATATTTATTAATTTGTAATTAACTTTGGATATTAATAGAAATGTCGGATATACGATTGTTATGCTGGACACTTTTTTGGTTGTTTTTATTTTATTTTTTTCCAATAGCACACTAGTACAAAAAACCCCTTCACTGACCCTTCATCACCGACTGTTTTAACCGAAGCATTAGTGTTGCTATACCTACACTGACTCTTTCATTAAATAACAGTCAGTGTTGTTGCTCAACACTGACGCTTGAAAAATAGTCAGTGTTTGTTATCAACACTGACGGTTTTTAAAAAAAACAGTCAGTGTTGGTTATCAACACTGACTGTTTTTAAAGCGTCAGTGTTGAGTATCAACACTGACTGTTTTTAAAGCGTCAGTGTTGGTGCTCAACACTGACGCTTTAAAAACAGTCACTGTTGGTGTTCAACACTGACTGTTTTTTAAAACAGTCAGTGTTAGCAGCAACACTGACTGTTTTCAAAAACAGTCAGTGTTGAACACCAACAGTGACTGTTTTTAATGCGTCAGTGTTGAGCACCAACACTGACGCTTTAAAAACAGTCAGTGTTGGTTTTCAACACTGACTGTTTTTGAAAAACTGTCAGTGTGGCGTTCAACACTGACTGTTTTTTTAAAAACAGTCGGTGATTTTTTTTTTTAATGCCGCTGAAATTTTGAAAAAACTGTGACTTCATTTTAGTGTAGTTCTCATGTTCTGTGTAAATAAAGTGCACTAAAACAATTGTTTAAAAATATTTTGAGAACTTACAAGTGATTATAAATGTCTTTATAATTAACACAATCATAGTAACTATACATGCTAACATGCTTGTTTTGGACATCTTTTCCTAGAGCTTGAAATCAAGAGAATACATGCTTGTTTTGGACATCTTTTCCTAGTGCTTGAAATCAAGAGGAATTCAATTCCCGGGAAGAGACGATGAGGGTCTGGCTCCAATATTTATAATTTATTAGGGTTGAATTTTATTTAAAAATAATAATTTATGTGTATTAGGTGAATTTTATTTAACAATTATATTTATTATTCATATTTTTGTTTGTTTCATTTTTCATTTTATTTTACATTTTTTCCTTAATTTTTTTTTCAAATATCATAATTAAACATATATTATTTTGGTTTGAACATTTCATTGAACACATGTAATACATTAATTTATTTAATAAAATCAAGTTAAAACTTAAAATCTTTCAAGTTTTTACAAATACGAATTTAATAATTACAAGATAATGCAAGAAGACGGAGAATCCTAAAGAAAATCACAAGTTCATTCTTTTTTTTTCTCTCTGGTTCTCGGTTTTCTTTTAGTTTTCTCTACAATAATTAATGTTATAACATGTTTATTGCTTAATTAAATAATTTTAACACATTATATTATATTATAAACTTAATTAATGTTATAGCATGTTTATTGACATAAGGTAAATATCTTTATTTATTTTCTATTTTTCTTGGTCGTTTTGTATATGATATATATATATATATATATATATATATAGAGTAAGGCTACGGTGCTTTGCAAAATAAAACCCCCTCTTTACTTCGGGCTACTTTTTGCATTTTGAAAATTAAAACAACCGATCCGAACCGTTCAACACATTCTAAATGTTGAAATGTGCTTGGAGACCAAATTTTACATTTTTTGGAATTTTTTTACTATTTATTAAGCCACTTTTTCAATCGCTAATCCGGTGGTTCAGAAATCTCTTCAATCTCCTCTAAAGTTATTCCTATGTAATAATTATATATAAATATCTAATCAATATTTATCAAGATTGATATAACAGAACCGTTTGTGAGTTCTAATACTTAAACTCCATGTATATTTTTATTATAATATCAAGAAATCTCTCATTCATATAATTCATACAATAAAGCACATTTATAAACATCCTCAATCCCTCTTTTATTTTATTTAATAACATTACCCATTTTAATTAATGGCTTCCATTTATTAATCATTTCCTTAATCATGTGTTAACTAAATTAAATTCGGACTAAATTAATTGCCCCATTATCCAAGTCCATTTTATTCAAATAAATTTCTAAAAGTCCAACTAGTTAAACCCAGGTGTTCTAAGCCTAAGACCATTTCTCCATTCATATAAGTACTCATGCAAACATGCTCATACAACTCATGATCAAGAATTTCTTGCATAGAAAATAAAGATTAACTATTTAAATTATAAAATTCATATAGAAAAGATGCTGTAATAACATGTTATTACACCATCCCGTACGTCCCTGTTTCAAGTAAATTTTTATAAAAAAATTTGTCATCAACACTGACTGTTTTTAAAAAAACAGTCAGTGTAGGCTATCAACACTGACTGTTTTTAAAAAAAACAGTCAGTGTAGGCTGCCAACACTGACTGTTTTAAAACAGTCAGTGCAGACGGCCAACACTGACTGTTTTTAAAAACAGTCGGTGATTTTCGTGGAAAAATTTCCTTCCCCCCATTCTCTTTCGAATCCGCGCGCGCTAAGGAAATTTTCATTTCCCGGCCCCTTCTCTCCAAGACTAACCCTTCTAATTTCAAAACCATACCTCTAAGAGAAAACAAAATTTCGAAACCCAAACCCTTCTAATCTCTCAGCGAGCACACCTCCGCCTTGCACAAGCACACCTCCGAGCATGCCTCCGCCTTGATGTCTATCTCTATCTCTGAGCACCGAGCATCCAAGCACAAACCCTCCCCCCGCCGACTCCCTCTGAGGATCGAGCATCGGAGAACAAACCTCTACCTCCGCACAAACCTTGATGTCCAGCCGTCCCGGCTCACCTACATCTACTACCTCTACATCTACTCGGTACGATTTCTCACTCTCTTACTTTCTTTTTCGTTTGTTCTTTTCCATCTCACAATTTACAAACCCGATCCAAGGATTTCGCTCTTTCTCATCTCTTTACCGCTCATTCCCACTTCTCAAACCGATTTAGGATTTTTGTTGTTGCTCGTGCTCGTGGGTTCGGAGACTGATCAAGAGGCGAGGCGGAGAGGGCTGATTTGTTTCCCAGCTTTGGTACCCGATAGGATCTCAAAAAATTGAAGCTTAACTAGTACCGAACTTATTCTTTATTAGCTTGTCACAAAAATTGATTGCAAACTATGGCATTGTTTCTGCAAAAGAGGAGTTATCCGTGGGACAGAAAAATATCGGAAAATGGGTGTTTTCATTGTAGACCTTTTTTTTCTTTGCATTTTTGTAAACAATCACCACATGAAATTGGCAGTTCTAAGTTGCTATTTAATGCTTGTATTTCCTCCTATTTATAGTTTTTTATTGCACTCTGCAAGGATTTTGTTGCACGTCTTATTTACACTTGCTTGTCAATGTCTATCTTTCAGGTGTTAAAGTGCTCAAATCAAAAAAACAAGGAACAAGCTGGAACAAGGACATGGTACTGATTAAAAAAGTGCATGTCTTCTTCTAAATCAGTTTACTATATTTTGAACACGTTGACTACCTTTTCTGTGCATAAATGTTGGTTAAAATAGAAGATACGATGATGGGAGGGTCCCATCTGGCAGTGAACATGCGCTGGTACCATATGTGCCGACGGTCAATATTTCAGATGGAAACCTTGCTTCTGGTGTAGTTATAGCAAAGGAGGTACCTCAATATGCTTTAAATTTATCCATTTGTTAGTTTGATCTTAAGTTGTACTTAATCAAGTATCTAAGCACTAAACACCAAGTAAGATATGATCAAAAACAGAGAAATAATGCAGAGAAAAAATGTGGTCAAACTGATGAGCACCACACTTGTCTGACATGGCTATACAATATCAAATTCTTGTTTCACTTGTTGAATGCACACATAATGAAGTCTTGAAGAGAGATACTACAATCAAAGCCTATATGACACAGTATTAATTTAGTGCTTTATATTGGATATGAAAATGCGTAGTAAGTGTGGCTTTTAATCCGGCAACAGGAGAGTCTTCAGGTACTACATCTGAATGACTGATTTCTTTACACCATAATATATAATTTGTGTGTGCTACTATTTGATCCGAGGAAGTACATTGAGCCTAACTTAAGCCCAAGCAGTTCTTGTAGGATGAGAAAAAGGCACTTGCAAGCAAACCATTGGATAATAAGAATTTAACACTTGATATATTTGATATGTTACACTAGTTACATATTACATTGCATGCAGATGTTGGGTAATGGAGTTGCCAATTTAATCTGGATGTCCATTTTCACAAACCTGAGTTTCATATTCTATGAGTGCCAATCTCATACATTTTATAATTGAAAGGTTGTGCAATGGTTAAACAAACCAATGCTGACTTCTATTTACAGGAAGGTGGGCCCAGCTCATCAAGTAGCAACTTGAGATCACACTTTATTGGCATGGGGTTCTCTTCAGAACTAGTAGAAAAGGTTCTCCAGGAAAATGGTACTATCCTAAGTGGCATCCTGCAAAAATTGCCAATGTCGGTTGATGTTTTTTATGAATTTGCACTCATGCATTATCTGCGTTTTTAATTTTTCTTTACCCTCGCAATCGCAGAAAAATTGGAGATGTGAAGAGTCCAGCATAGAGGAGAGATCAAAGGAGCTCAAGAGCAAGTATGAAACTGCTTCTAAATTGGAGAAACTTATCAAAGAAATATATGAGAAAATTGCTTTGCTCCAAGTTGACCAGTTATTTCACTATATTTACATTCTTTCAAGTTCTTTTCAACTAATTATAACTTCCTACATCAATCATTAGTCATAACTTACTAATTTTTTTGTGTGGGTCTGCAGAAAAAAGAAGTGGCTGATGCAGTCGAGAAAGCCGACAAGGCCAATGCTAAAAATGTTCAACTACAAGAATTGATTGCTGAGTACCAGTATTGCAATGTCCATGGTTTGGATTGGCGCAGTACCAATCAACTACATGAATTGTATATTTTTCTTGGACAACTTCTAACATATTTACAAGAAATACAATGTTGTTAATTTCAGTTGCATATTTTGCTTTTATGGGTTATGTAAATTTGGCTATAGTGTGGTTTTTGTGAATGAATATGTTATGTTGTTAAATTGTGTTGTCTACATTTTTTGCATGATATTCTATTTAACGTCAATGAATGGTAACATATGGCTAGCAAAAATATGGAGGCTAGCCCCGATACAAGTGGAATTATGCCAAAATTTTTATGCCAACACTGACTGTTAAAAAACAGTCGGTGTAGGTACCCTACACTGACTGTTAAAAAACAGTCGGTGTAGGTACCCTACACTGACTGTTAAAAAACAGTCGGTGTAGGTACCCTACACTGACTGTTAAAAAACAGTCACTGTAGGTAACCTACACTGACTGTTAAAAAACAGTCGGTGTAGGTACCTACACCGACTGTTTTTTAACAGTCAGTGTAGGGTAACCTTCACTGGCGCCGGTTTTACTGACGCCGCTGTAACAGTCGGTGTAGGGGTATTTGAACAGTCAGTAAAAGGGTTTTTTGTACTAGTGGCAAAACACGCAGTTAATATACAAGCAGTCACTATCTGGTGTTGGTACACTAGTAAACCATTTCTATTTTCCTTTTTTTTAGTTTGGCAATGATTTAGTCTATTTTTAATAAAAAAATACTAGAGATTAATTCACAGAAAGGGTGCAAAAGTTCATTTGTCAGAATGAAGAATGTGAAAAATTGTAACTAGGTCCCTACAGTTTTTGTTATTTCTTCCAAGCCTTGTTAATAGTATATAACTAAGTAAAGTTTAACAATTGCATCAACAAATACTAAATGGACAGTGAACATCATGCATAATACAAAAGAACAAATGATAGAAATTATAATCTGCAATTCAAAACAGAACCTGAGCAATTCAATACAATATCATTTTTTTTAAGAAAAAGGCTGCAAACAACCCATAATTTATTAATACCAGAATGTTCTTTTTTGAATAAAAAGGAGAGTCATGCTCTCAATTATATTGAAGAAAAAGGTTCAGTTACATGAGAGTGGTAACCACCACCTAAAAACGCAATTAGATTGCTAGCGAAAGACAAAAATGCAGAAGACGAAATAAATTAAAAGGAAGGTTGAAATTTGAAGTTAAGCAAAAAAATTCAAAATGTATGCTGTTGTGTAAGCCAGTATGCTGTTTCCCTGTTACTTGAAGTTCCTCATCTCCATATACAGTAGCTGAGTTGTTACTTCCTGCGCCAGCTGCAGTATATCTTTGATGGAGTCTCTGAATATTCTTGCCCCCCTCTCCCTCCAAAGGATGAATTGCGTGACCAGTAGTACTCCCTTTGTTTTTGCACTAAGCTGGGTACCCGTTAAGGCACCCATGTAGCTGGCCGATCTCCGAATGGCCCGGCAACTGAGGTCAGTTCCTGCAAATACCTGTGCATATAGGGCAGTAGCAAAACTGCATCTGTTGAACATATGGTCCACCGATTCTGCTTGTCTTTTACATAGTACACACCAGTTTGGCATAATCCACCCTTTCTTAATTAAATTATCCAATGTCAGAATTCTGTTTAATATCATTAGCCAACCGAAGACTCTCATTCTGGGGGGTATTTTAAGCTTCCAAATTTGAGAAATATCCGAACCAATTGTGGGTCCTCGAATCAATGCTCGATAAGCGCTTCTTACCGAAAATTCGCCCTTACTGTCCCATTTCCATGTGAGTTCGTCTTGCATCGCTTCATTGAGTGTGTAGGTGGAGAAGATCTGAAGCATCTGTGTCAACTCCACTTGTGCATCAATTGACAGTTCCTGTGAGATAGGTGGTTTGGCTTGTTGGGCCATTGCTTGTTGAAGAGTGATGTCGGTTTGTGTAACGTATGTGTAAAGGATTGGTAGCCTGTGTTTGAGGATGCCCTCTCCCCAGTTTTGCTCCCACAAACCGACCTTGGCACAATTTCCGGGCTTGAATGTGACCGAAACATTGAAGAATTGCCGCAACGAGTTTTCTCCTAAAGAAGTGCCTATAGCTGATGTGGTTGTTGATACGGTGAGATTACAGATTTGTTTCCATATTTTATTCTCTGACCTTGACCAATACCAATGCCACTTCAGTAGAAGTGCTTTGTTGAAAATCTCTAAGTTTTTAACTCCCATACCGCCATCTTCCTTCGGTTTACACACTAGCTCCCATGCCACCAAGTTTATTCGCCTTTTTTCTTGAGTTACTCCTTGCCACAGAAATCTTCTTCGTATCTTATCCATATCTTGTATGACCCATTTCGGTAACTTGAACACCGTCATAAAGTAGGTCGGTAGAGAAGATAGCACCGCATTCAATAAAACAAGTCGTCCCGCGATTGTAAGGTATTTGGCCCCCCAACTGGCCAGTCTTTTTTGCATTCTTTCTATCAAGGGTTGATATGCAATTTTTGGCAGTTTTCGGTTTGATAGAGGAAGGCCGATATAGAGGAGGGGAAATTTACCTAACCGACAGCCCAATACATCTACCATTGCCTGCTGTTGCTCGTCTGGTACTTGTGAAAACAACAATTCTGACTTGCTTAAATTAACCGACAGCCCCGAAATACGTTCGAATGCCAATAGCAGTACCTTAACAGCTTGAAGTTGATGCCTTTCCTGTTTAATGAAAATTATCGCATCGTCTGCATAAAAGAGACACGGCTTCATGGTCGCATAAGGTAATCGGATCGCTCCCGTGTTGACTAACTTATCCATCCATCTCCCAAGAAAGTCCATCCCTATTATGAACAGAAGCGGTGAAAGCGGGTCGCCTTGCCGCACTCCCCGCTTTAGATTGATTGTTTTCCCCAATAACCCATTTATTAGTATTTGCGAGGAGCCTTGTAGTATCCCTTTCTCCACTTTTTTCACGAAACCCGTGGGGAAGCCCAAGGTTATCATTGTACGAAGGAGGAAGGCCCAACTGAGAGTATCAAAGGCTTTTTTGATATCTGCTTTGAAGACTGAAATAGGAATTTTGGCTTTACTGGAGTGCTGTAGAACTTGTTGTGCATACACAAACCCATATGTGATTTGTCTTCCCTTTACAAATCCCGTTTGTTTATCGTCCACTAACTCGTGCATTCTCTCCTTCAAGCGGTTTGCCATGATTTTGGAATAAATTTTCTGGATTCTGTGTAGTAGACTAATGGGTCGGAAATCAGCCGGTGTCAGAGGTGCGTCCGTTTGGGTAAGAGAACTATATAGGAAGTATTTAGAGGTGCCAGTGATTCGTGGTTTTTGAACACCGAATTGAAACAGTGATAGAGGTCCGACAACAACACGTGTAAGAATGCCTTGTAAAATTCCCCGGTATAACCATCCGGCCCCGGGCTCTTGCCATTTGGCCACTGCTGTATCGCAGCAGTAATTTCCTCCTCTGTGATTGATTTATCGAGATCTTTTAAGTCATGCGGTGTCGGGTACAAGCTGGTCCAATTGATATTCGGGTACTGTGTTGATTCTTGCCCCATCAAGTCACAGTAAAATTGGAAAAACCTTGTTGTGTTGATCCGCATGTTGTTGCCCGTTGAATTCAATAGTTGATATCGCGGTCCTCCTCTTCGCATTTGAGGCCAGTGCATGAAAATATTTTGTATTCCGATCTCCCTCCACTTCCCACTTTTCCTTCGCCCTCTGCCTCCATTTTTCTTCCTCAAACCTTGACAATTCTGCGATTCTTCTTTTTATTTTGCATGTGATAAATTTCTCTAAGGGTGTGAGAGGCCGCACCTCATATACCCTGTCCCTCCAAGTTATGAAATCTGAACAAACCTGAATTTGTTTTCTCATCTCTCCATATTCAGCCTTGACCCATGTCTTGATTATTTTTTGCATTTTGGTGAGCTTCATGTGCAGCTGTGCAGGTGAAGCTACTGTTGCTTCCAACTACCAATGCTCTTTCAACATGGTCATGAATTTATTCGACTTGAGCCAATAATTTTCAAACCGAAAGAATCGAGATTTTGCGAAACCTGTTTTTGCCGAGTACATCAACGGACAATGTTCAGAAGATGTATTAGGCAAAGCCATTTGCTCCGCATTAGCAAACTTTGAGCTCCACTCGTCCGAAACGAGAAACCGGTCTAGTCTTGCTAAGTGTGGGTTTTGCCTCTCGTTGGACCACGTGAACCTTCGCCCGTGCAAATGTAAGTTTATGAGACCCAATTCTTGCACCAGATTGGCAAATCGGAGCGTATGCCGCCATTCATTTGTGTTGTCTGTTCTGTCTTCAGCCAAGATGGTGAGGTTGAAATCACCACACAATAACCACGGTGTTCCGTCGGTTGGTTTTGCTTGTCTCAATTCCTCAAAAAACTGCCGTCTGCCTCTCCTTGTGGACGGCACGTAAACCCCTATTATCAAGAAAATTGTGTTGTCCTGCTGATTTTGAAACCTCACTGTCAAACAGAAATTTCCTCTCTGTGAGCCGATTTGCTGGAACTTGGCCGTAGGCCATGCCATCAACAGCCCCCCTTTAGTTCCCCTTGCGTCTAGTGTCATGAAGCCATCTAATCTTCTCCCACACACCTCGTTCTTAGTTTGCACCTCAACCACCGCCAGCTTAGTTTCTTGTATACAAACAAAATCCAGTTTATGCATCTGAAATGTTTGACGAATTGACAACCTTTTTTGTCGCTCATTTATGCCTCTCACATTCCAAGTGATGAATTTAAATGTTGTGCTATTCATTGAAACTTAGAACATCTAAACTTCCATTTGTACTAAAAGCAAATACACCGTCAAATCCCATTACAATGCAAATTACACCTCCTTCTCTGCTAACCTGACTACCCTTTTCTCTTGCCCAAATTAAAGTTGTAATCATTAAAGAAAATTAGAACTTCCTAACACCTGATACATGGTTCTGTTTAACCTTGCACATCAGAAGGCTAACAGCACCACTGAACCTCACTTTCTTCTCTTACTCTACGCCCCCACGGCACCCTCCTGCTCATCGCTCAGTGGCACCCCTACCATCCCCTTAATGGTTTCCATTGTTGCTTCGTCTAGAACTATTCCAGCCTGCGCCAACACCGCCTCTGCCTGATAGGCGGTCAAGGGCCCCGAGTCGTGCAGATAAGAGGGTTGCAGTTCAGATCTGATCCTTGCCTTCTTTCTGTTGAACATATCGTTTCCCCCATTTTGGTTGCTGCCTTTGAGTTCCTGTGCCCTCTGTAAAATGGAGACATACTTCCCAGCATGTTTTTCCAATAACCTTAGGCTCCTGCGAGTTTGGACTGTAAAGGCCAGGCGGCCTTCAAAGCCCGGTGGCGGGCCCAGATCTGTCATGTCCTCTGGTGGTAGCTGTCGGCCTTGCAAGGCCAAAGGCGGGCTCACGGTCGGACCGTTATAATCCTGGATTTGTCAGCCTTCAAAGCCCGGTGGCGGGCCCAATGGTGTCATATCCTCTTGCAGGATTTCTAGGCCTTCTAAGCCCAGTGGCGGGGTCTCTGCCGGCCTGTTATTTGCCTGGATTTCCAGGCCTTCAAAACTTGACTGCGGGCCCATTGCATCACTATTTACGTCCTGTAACTGTTGGGTTTGAGGGAGTTCTACTGTGGTCGGCCCAGTCCGAAAATCCTTCTGGGCTACTACTGTATCCAATTGGTATGTGAAGAAGGCTGGGTTTGACAAATCACCTTGACCCTGTGGTCCCTCAATGTGAATTATTGAGGTGGTGATCTCTGCTGTAGCATTCTTTTCTCCAAAAAGGTGTGCGCATGCTAACCTCTGACCATTGCATTTAATGCCTGTGCTACGTTTGGATTTTTCGTAAAGTGCCATGCCCTTGAACAGAAGACAGAACATAAGGTCTACATATGGAAAAATTCCAGATGCCTTTTGTTCAGCAATTTTGATTTCGCCCATGAGACCAATCCCTCAATTTTGTTGAACCGTTGCAATCTGCAGTGACCTCTCCAGTAGACTGGATTGTTGCACTTGCCTGTTGCCATTTCGGCCACGATCGGCGGGGCCCAGGCTGTTTGAGCCGGTTGTGTTTTCTCTCCATTGTTGGGTCGGTTGTTGCGCCATGTGATGTTGACTGCGTCGGGCAGTGATGGGGCCGCCGAATGGATCTTCGTCGTCGTTGATGTTGGTAACATCTCTCGGTATGAATACAGTACCATCGTGCATCCATCCCTCAATCACCACCTGGACTATACACGAGTGTGGCTCTTCTGACAGGTCTATGGTGCGCGGTATGTTGATCGGATGGAAGCAACCCACAAGAATTCTTATTTCCTGGTGGTTACCAGTGGAGAAAAACAGCTCGACGCGAAGTAGATGGCCAAACCCTGATACCAGGATATCGAGATCATGTATATTCCAGTTGTGATTTGGGAGGCCGTAAAGCCTCAGTCTAGCCTTGTGAGTGACCGGGTCGTAGACACCGCCCATGCCCGGTGTCTATTCAACAAGCTGCAGGTGCATGTTCGGTCCCAGTGTGAACACACAAATGGCTACGGCTTGATCACGAAGGTTTGTGTTTGGGAAGCAGACTAAGAAGTCGCCATAGTTATGATGAACGCGGGAAATTGGAAAATCTCGGGGCTGCATATTGAAGTGGTTCGCCAACGTAACGGCCAGACGGTGCGCGACGTACCTGTTGATTGGATGCGATCCTGCTAACACCAAGGCCGATCTCTCTAGGAAAGAGTTGATCGGACGCAGTGGGGTTCTAGGTGGGAGAAAAACCCTGAGAGACTCTCTACGGCCATCTTCAAAATCGTCAGGATCCATAAGATCCATCATCTCCCACTTCGAAATGTTTTCCATGTGGTTGAGGTGATTGGTGGCAAAGTTAGCTACTCTGTGTCTTGGCTGTGTGGGTTGGGGCTGCACATCATTGGCCTTTATAAGATGGGTGTTGCCATTAGGTGGTTTAGCATTAATGGGGTTTAGTTTACATCTAATGGCAGTATGTCCATTTTTATTGCAGAGAAAACACTTGACCACCCTGGTGCATTGTTGTTTGGTATGTCCTCTGAGACAACATTTAAGACATCTTCCCTGTTGTAGAAGTCTTGTTTGTTGCTGTCTTAGAAAGCTGGAGGAGCCTTGCTTCGTACCGGTAGACAAAGGAGGGAACTGCCTGGGTTTCTCCCCGTTTGCCGAAGGTGTCACAAATTTGTTGGTCTCTCTATCTGTAAAGATTCTTCTATTAATACGGTTGCTGCAGTGGATGGAGATATGCCCTTCCTGGTTGCATTGAAGACACTTGATGGCCTTGTTACATTGCTGTTTCTGATGCCCTTTAAGGAAACACTTAAAACACCTTCGTTGCTGCAGCAGCCATGCGTGATCCCGTTTGATGCTATGGTCTACCGGCTTGGTGATATTTTGGTGGAAAGGTATGCTTTTCTTGCATGTAACCAGAGTCCACCCTTCTTCGGCAAGAGTTTTGTTGTCAGATTGTGGTTTTTGTGGTATAGGTTCTAGAGACGTGTTAAGATCGCCATTAATGCAGTGGTTGGGGGTTGGTGTTTTTGGGGTGGTGGATTAGCTGCGGACGGTGTGTTGGAGTTTGTGGTGTGATTTGGAGAGAGGTTTGGGGTATGGGGCTGGTGAGGTGAGCGTCGTTGCTGGACGGCCTGTGCGTATGTCAGCCTTCGGATGGTCGCCGTTGTGATTTCTTCCCGTTTTTGAATCGCTAGCAAAATCGCCTTGTTGTTCGCCTGGCGCGCTTCCAGAGGCGTCATTTTTTCGTCGTGCATCATTAATACCAGAATGTTTACCAGTTACAATTATGAAATCCCTAGCTATAGAAATAAACTAAAACCCCTAGCTTCCTTAGCTAGATACTGAACACATCCTAAATGGATTATGCAGTATCAAGGCTTCACACGACACGTTTCACGTTATTTGCTGGATGTCTCAAATTTAAAATTCTATTCCAAAACTTAACTTGCAACTATTATCCCTAATACAGACTTATTACAGACTGAGCATTCTTTGCTCCATGCACAAGCAAAAACAAAACATAGCAAAAATATCCAAGCACATGCAACCATATCGATCACAGCTGGAAAACATCACAAAACATGAATGCATGTGAATGCATGTGAATCAAGCCTTTGTCAAAACTGGTACCACCGGTACCATGTCCCCAAAACTTGTTCCTGTCAGTAGAATTGCTGCCTGTTGTTGGTCTGAAAAATTAAAACTTATGGTTACTTAATCTGACTAAAAGTTTCAGAATTTAGACCTTAATGCTTGTATTATACCTCAAATAAGCACACATTCATGAACTGCATAAAAATGTTATTATAATACAAAA
Organism: Carex parvula; assembly: GCA_025461045.1. Classification (NCBI taxonomy): domain Eukaryota; kingdom Viridiplantae; phylum Streptophyta; class Magnoliopsida; order Poales; family Cyperaceae; genus Carex; species Carex parvula. The sequence goes on along the minus strand of JAJGRW010000693.1, from coordinate 2,203,581 downwards.
ATCAATATTCTAACCCATGAGATAAGATTGAATGGTTCAGATGGAAGAAAAGCAGAGCCTGTTTTTGAATTTTTCTCATAGAAAATCAGGTTCCTCCCTTTCTTCCATCTAGACCATTCAAGCAGCAGATGTGATCCTTTCTCCAATTAGCCGAGGCATAAAGAAGGGAGTTTTGGTTTTGAAGTATAGGAAAGAAATTGGGGATTGTCCGTTCTTATAGATGTTCATCTATATTATTATTAATAAAATAAATATAATATAAAATATATAATAATTAATTTGTTAGGTGGGGAGATCAGATCAGTATTCATTCCTCCAAAGTCCCAATGCATTATGCACCAGTCAACACACGTCAACCCAGGCAATTACAAAATTCAATTAACGATATTAATAGATATTAGATTCAAGGATATGTCGCCTAGATATCCGTTGAGGAGATTTATTAGTTGTTAATATCATTGCAACTTTATTTAAAAGGAAAATGAAGCGTTCTTTACATCCTGTAATCTATTCAATTTAATAATGTTTTCTATCAACCAATTAAACGACGTCTGCTGCCGTTTTTTTTTTTCTTTTTCTTTTTGTAGCATTAATCACACCAGTAAAAACTATTAACAATATTGACATCAAAATATGAACAGAGATCATTAAGAACAAACCTCGAATTTAATTCATTGTTATATTTTTTTTTACCTGGCACAAATCTCAAATTTAATCATTTAACCAGCATTCTAAAATTGAGTATCTTTCATTTTGTAATTATTGTAATTTTGTGTATTTCAGTATAATTTAACAAAAATTTAGTGTAATTTAGCGTAATTTAACATAATTTCAAATAATTTAGCGTATTTTAGTTTAAATATGTTAATTATATATCAAAATAATTAATCTAACAAATATTTTAAAAAAATTTGAATTTTTAATGTTAGATTTGAGCATCTTGCTCTCAGTCTCAAAAAAAAAATTTGGAATGGCTGGTACTGTATTAAAAGAAAAAAATTTGGGTACGGGTTATTTTTCGCCCGGTAATGAATTAAATTGAGTACCGGCTAGAAAATGACCGGTATGAATATTTTTATAACTTCCCAGCGGATATGGATATATTTATTAATTTCTATTAATTTGCCCTTGCATTATATTGCCACTGTTAACTCTGATATTTCAAAACAATATCGAACTGGTAGTACTCCTAGTTATTAATATATTTACATACTTTAATTATACATAATTTATATATATTTAAATAACGTTAACCAACCCTAATTTAGAATCAACGTGTATTTCATTATACAACTAATTACAAAGAATTAATACTTTACTGCAAGCTATAATTTTATTTTAATCCGCAAGGACAAAACTATAATTTTATTTTATTATTGTTAATATTAATTAGTATTTTAAATGTGTTAAATAAAATTAGGAAGTATCAAAAATATGTTTTGGGATGAAGGCATTCGCCTAAGGATATTGGTCGAAAAGAAGAAAACCCCTATTTTTGGACATCTGATCTGAGGTTCTGAATTGTTTAATCCCAGCCATATAATGTATATATATAGGTCGATGCATCCAATGGTTAATGTTTGCTTCTGATTTTAAATGTTTAATCTTAGCCGTTCAGATCAGTACAAATTCAATCTCGACCGTTGTCAGATCAGGACACTAGCTAACAAGTGCTAAATTAAACAGTAAGGATGATGGACAAACCCTAGGATCGATATAATAGGAGCCACAAAATAAAATAAATACTGAGTAATTAATAATTTTGTTATGTGGAACAGTGTAACGGTATTAATTTCAACAGTAAATGATTGTCCTTTGCTCTTCTCAATGTTAGATGCATTCTCTATTCTTTAGTTTTCATTTACTTTCTCTATGCAACCTTTCAGTTTCTAATGTCAAATACATTGAACTAATTAAACTGGCTATATATATATATTGAGCATAGCTTATAATGCTCATCACAAGATTTAAATAAAATCCTCCCCCTACTACTTCTCTATCTCTCTCTCTCCACCAATGACGGAATCTGATTCCGAAGACGAAGGTGAAATGGCGAAGCGGAGAAAGACTTTGAATTCTCCGTCAAAGAGAAAAATCGAGGAAGGAAAGACTTTGAATCCTTCGTCTCTTCAAAATGATACTAGAGACGAAAAAGATGTAGTCACAATGCAGACCGACTCACTGGATTGTACCATTTGCTTCCACCCCTTGTTCCCTCCGGTTAAACAGGTCTTTTTTTTTTCAATATTATTCTCTAGAAATTTATCTCTTTTTTCTGCTAGTTTGTGTAAATGCTCCATCGAATTTCAGCACTTTTATAATTCCTGGAAAACTTGTGAACCAATTCAGATTCAATATGTGAACAACCTAGATCTATGTGCGATATCTTCTTCTTCTTTTAATCTCAATTTTGTACGGATTATGCCCTCCAATAGTGACCTAATTAAGGATTGTTATACTCTCAAGGCCTAGTTTTTATCATCTCTTAGAAATTAGCATTCGTGTGCTGGAACTCTCAAAAGATGACAATTTTATTAATTGTTTCTTCTTTTTCTGTTTGCACAAACAAAAAATGAAAAATTCACATAATTTTCGCAGTGCAAGAATGGCCATGTGGCGTGTCCCACCTGCTGGTCTAAACTAAAATACAAATGTCACATGTGCAAGCTTCGTGTACAATTTCGCAATATCGCACTCGAGAAGGTTTTGGAAGCTGTACATGTCCCTTGCACTTACGCCAATTTAGGTTGCCGCAAGTCCGTGTCTTACTCACAGAGGCAAGTGCACACTGATACGTGTGAGTTCGCCCCGTCTTTATGCCCAATTCCAGGCTGTGCTCACAAGGCGTCTTCAGGTGCACATTTATGCTTGTCAACACATTTTTGTCCCGGTATTAGTACAACTAATCCACTAACATGTAAGCAAAACATTGACCACAAGCACGAAAATGCAGGGATTAATATTGTGGAATGGCGGTGGTACTAAATATTGGTTGGTACAGCACAGTTGTACTGTTGTTGATTGAAACTTAAACTGCATATATATAGTACAACTTACTAAAATCATTTGTCTTATTATGAACCTTGATAGGCAAATCTTGATTTCTCAAATTTTCTGAGAAGAATGTTGTTTGCAAAATCGAAGCTTATTTTGGTTCGTTTATTTGTTTATGCACAATGTTGTAGGAGAATGGCAGGCACCATTTATTAAAGACCACCAGGACACCTTCCCTGTCTGCGGCGACATGGACCATTCCTTCAATTATGATAAATGGTTTGCTACAATATTTGATGACGAGTATTTTGAAAAGGATCGTTATTGTACCTTTTTTGGACCGGGTAAAGATGTGTTTCTGCTTGTGAAGGAAGCCATTCCCAATGTTGGTAATGCTCTCACTTTATATTACATTGATCTGCCTGATCTGGGCCGGAATTATGTCAAATGTAAGCTTAGGGTGTATGGTGGTTATTTTTCAAGCATGTCGCTATCGGGATCGCGAGTCGTTTCAATCAAGGAGTGGAAGAGAGGTGAAGTGCATGGTTCTTCCCTTTTGGTACCATACCAGTTTTTGTTGGAGAGAAATACGAAGGTTATGAGTGTCTATATTTTATTAGATAAAAAGAAGTGGTAATCTCGTTAGACTGAAGATGCTGGCCTTTTTGTACGATGCTTCTGGATATATAACTTGAGCCAGTCCTTATTTTGGATTTCTAAATTTGTTATCTTAGTAATTAACCATGGTTGTCTTAGGTGAAGTTGTTGTCTGTTTTGAGTCTTTTAAGGGTTTCCTTTGTTTGTCATTTGTATTGGCACTTAATTGTGAACTGATTGCATTGAAGTTGTCTAAATTATGGTCTTTAATTTGAAACTTAAAAAGTTCCAGTTTAGTTTCTATGACGAGGCATTGTGTGTCAGTTTTTCTGTTGCTACTGTCGTCGTGACCGTCACGACTATGACCTTAAAACTTGAATTTTCTGGCTTATCAAATAAAGTGTCTGTATATTCCTATTTTATATTTTTGTTTGCTTCATCCAATTACTGAAATAGGATTGATTTCAGTGTTGCTATATCCTTGAAGAGCTGCACATAGGACTAGTACTGCTACGAACCATGTAAGAGTTCAGAACATAATTTATTTTTTTAACAGAATTAAAATGCAACTGCTGTATGTCTAGGAGCTTTTCATAAAAAAAAGAAAAAAAAGAAATACAACTTCTGTGTTCCAGCTCCAGAGGGGTACAGAATTTATGTTACAATTTAGAAATACTTCTGGAGGGGATCATATAGATAGCAATACCTTGAATGATTTCAACAAAAGTACCTTGAATGTTCATAAACTAAAGCCTAAAATTGCTTATAGATTACCATAACGAATTCGAATTTGATAAATGTGACTCATTCTCTCTTTTTTTTCAACCATATATAAAACTGTCAGGCTCAATCCACAAATCTAAATTATTAAGCCGACTTACTAGCATTAAGTCACTACATACTAAACTCATTTCTTATTCTAAGGTGTTAGATTTAAATTAATATTAGGAAAGGTAAATTATAATTAGTATTCAATCAGAAAACCGAGCTTTGAGCGGGGGCAATATAGTGTTAATTATTAACTAGCTAGGAAAAAAAAAAAAAGGTACTTGCATTCCAGCATTAGGATGGATAGAGAGCCTTCCGATGTCCGGTTGGAGCCGATTTATCAGCATCAGTAAGGTTCATACGCACTTGATCAGCACGAATCGGACAACTCCTATTCAGATATATAAATAACTATCAAACTTGTATGGATACAATATGATCCTAATTTTTTTTCTTATTTATTGACCATCTCATAAACATCAACAGCTCTCAAATAGCCATTTTTAGTAAATCAGCACCACATACAATTAGAGGGAGGCCTTGTAGAACAGGATTTTAGACTTATTACGAGAAATTGGGTTTGTAGTGGATGAGATAACTTATTTAAGGAAAATAAAATTAATTGCAATTCAAAACATAATGTTCGTTGATTCACCCTGTTGGGTTATATGAGTGCTCAATTACAAATAGGACCCTAAGCTATCCTATAATTATACTATTACATAAATACCCTTTATCTTGTTTCTCAACAAAAATAATATTCTTTTACTAATGGGGCATAATTAAAGATATGCTAGTGGCTAAAGGTTATTATTATATAGACAGGAATTCGTGGAATTAGGATCATTCAGTGAATATAGACCGTCCATTTCAATTGTGTTGAGTCAGGTACCTGGGAGGATATCGATCCCTTATTCAGGATCTTCCTGGCAAGGAACATTGAATAATCAATATTTCACCTTTTCTACTGAAAAATAAATTCAAAAAAATAATACAATAAATTAATTTTTTGACAATAAATAAATATTTTTAGTGGCTTCCAATAAATTCTCTTAAAAGGGTAGTTTTAATTTTAAATAAAATGAAAATTAATAATTTATGAAGTTTAGAAATTTCAAATCAATTTTTCAGACTTCAGACGATCTTTATTGGGTCCGGAAATGACAATTACAAGTTTAATCGGTAAATCATGTAGATCTCTTTGTGATCTTTTTGAAATTGAGTCATAATATGAAATCAATATTTTCTATCAAAATTTATGCATGTTTAAAGTCAGAATTTACATTTGTATTTTTTTTGCTGGATATTCAGCCTGCAACTTAATTTGTTGTCACACTAATTCTTGTCAATAGATTAATTTAAAATTGGAATTCCTTGTCAACAAATTAATTTATATTGAATAATAAAATGTTTGTGGTATGAAATGAGATTTGAAAAATTCATACAGGAATAGTAAGATTTTTTTTTTCTCTTAAGATGCCTACGGGCGAAGCGCTGCTCCTGTAAGCCCAAATTGTTTTTTTCTTTTTTCTTTCTTGTTTCTGATTGGGTTGATTGGGCTAATTGGGCTGAAATTGTCAGTTCTAACTGTGAAGAGAGTAAAAAAACTTGTTTTAATTAATGAGAAATCTGTCCTACTTGGTACCACTATTTAAAAATATAATAAAAGGCAAGTTGATAAAAAAAAAAGTTGTACCGAAAATCTTGACTAGTTCATGATTTGAGTTACAATTATTTTAAGTCGAGTCTTCAACATCTGTTTAGACACATCTAAGATTATTTACATTGTTTATTTTCTTATTGCAAGTATATATGTATCACATCTAAGATTTATTATACATGGAATATATATTCTCCTTACTATATATTATCATACACCAACTACAGTCAAGCCATACCTACTTCCTACTTTGGCAATCACATTCTTAATTTGCATCCATTTCTGAGGCAGTGATTGTGGTCATCATGATGAGAAGGTGTCCTTTCTCCGGGGGCGCAGTAATTTCCAAATTTGAATAAATTTTGATATACATAATTAAAAAAAATTAAAGTTGTGAGGATGGCTTAGCATCTGCTAACATACTCATAGTGTTTATCTCCATCAATTTGGAAAGATTTTTCTGATAACGTTTTTCCGGTTAAGAAATTCTGAGTTTGGTCTTTTATTATTATTTTCCTCGGAGCTCCTGCGCAAGAAGAGCTCATCACCAGAACCAACACAATGGAGATTATGACAACCTTCATTCTGTGAAGCAAAGCAATAAATTAATTGTTGGTACAGACACATGAAGAAAAGAATAAGGATTTCTTGAACTGCATGCATGCATGCTTATTATATACAAATTGCTTTTACCTTAGAAGTACTTCTGAAGGATCCAAGAGCTCGTCTTATATATTAATTCTATTTCACTGATGTCAGAAATGGGAACTACGCATGCATCCTATTTATAATGAATTCGACAAATTGCACTAGCTAGCTGAATTGAAATATGCTGAAATCCATCATTCGTTAACAGTGTTTCTAAAATCTCTAAAATTCCGAATCCAGCCGTCCAACTTTTTTTATACATGTTGACGGTTGGATTCAGGAAAGCAGAGATTTCAAGAACACTGTTCACTAGTGAGAATTTCAGCAAATTCGTTTCTGCACTAGCTAGCTATCATGATGTGGAGCATTGAAGAGATCAATTGCGTGCTTGGTTACATGAACCATGATAATTAATGAGTAGACAGAAAATTCTTACCTATTTGTACCTATTTGTAAAATTGATTGATACCCACTTATGAATCCACTTGTGAATCCACTTGTGAATATATCTGAAATTATCTTAAATTTATTACACAAATTTCATTTACTCGGCAATTTCGCAATTTAGAAATAGTAAGGATAACCATTTTTACATGGTATTGCGCTATATAACATCATCAAAAAAGTCATTTTTAAGAAATTAAAAGAGTAAAGCTTGTCTGTGTTCACCAACTTCAAAAATCTATCAGATTGACTTCAAACACGAATCTAAAGAGTTGAAACCGATATACTTCACAAGTGAGATGTGTACATGCAAAATTTTGAAATTTTAGGATTCATTTAGTACAAAGTCAAGCTGTAAAAAAAATAAAGTTTTATAAGTGACTTTAATGCATTAATTTTTCAACGTTATTCTATAAGTTATTTAGTCTTTATGTGTTTGGCATTGGTTCTCACTCTCACCATGGCAGCCTAGCGAACACCACTGATCCCTTTGTTGCCTAGGAATGAACATTTTGATATTTTTTGAGAAATAGGAATGAACATTTTGATATTAGCATATCTATATAGAGAGATGTGAGTCTCTTTTTCTCAATTGAAGGTTTTAAAGGAAGAATTTTAATCTAAAAAAATAAAATAAAAATAAACCAACCTAGTATGGACCAGGACTAGGCATTATCATGAGTTTAGGATTTAGGGTTTAGGGTTTAGGATTTAGGGTTTAGAGTTTAGGGTTTAGGGACTAGGCATTATCTTGTATGGGGCACAACTCTCAAATTGGATTGGGCTTAAAAAAAATTCACAAATCAGGGGTAGGCACTATTGCCGAATCCGTATCTTCCCAGGTACCTGACTCAACACAATTGAAGTGGACGACCTAGATTTACTCTCAACCGGTGCCTTTTCGGGATGGCGCAGGGGCAGTATATTTGTGCTTTGAGATTCATGCCAAGTTGAAAGGCGGATCCTGGACCATCTGTTTCAATTGTAATTAGTCAGGTAACCTGAGGGGATGTGAATTCGGCACTTGCCTAATCCTAAACTTCTTTGGATTTGCCCGTCTGCACTTAACAATATTAAATGAGTGATAGACAAGAAGAGTGATAAAGATTTTTTTTATTTATAATAAAAATAAAAAGATAAAGTTATATGAATTTTTTTATGATTTACAAAGAATAAATATGATATTTGCAATTTCAAAAAAGTACATGAACAAATTTTGCGCTATAGCCTATTTATATTATTTACTTAAAAATTTGTATATTTGGTATGATATTGGGAGCATATCTATATATAAGTAATTATAGGATTCGTCATTATATTATTCTGTGCAAAACATTTTTTCTTTTAAAACTGGAGTTGACTGATTTTGTATCACTTGAAATATTATTTCTTTATTTAGAGATGTTATGAAAAATGTAAATATTGAAACACTTCTCTAAAAATATACTGAGAATAAACTTATGAAATAATTATGATGATAAAAAATATTTATCAAGGCTTACTTAGTCAAATAAACAAATTGTAAAAACGTTAGGTATTGATCTTACTCGTATTCTTCTCTCTCGCTGTGTTCCTCTTGTGTGGATTTTTATCTTTATAAAAAAATTAAAATCCTATTAACTTTATTTAATATTAGCATTATTAAAAAAATCTTTTTTTTTTTAAGAAAAAGAAGGAATCAAAATTTTCATAAAACCCTATTAGGTGTTGGGTTTTTGATTTATTGTTCACATGTTCCTATCTTTATCTTTATAAAAAAAATTAAAATCCTATTAGCATTACTAAAAAAAATTTAGGAAAAGAAGGAATAAAAATTTTCATACTTCCAAACCTTATTAGGTGTTGGGTTTCTGATTTATTGTTTACAATTTTAGGGCCTTTTAATATTTCAAGAGATTCAAAGTATTTTAAAATAAACAAATAGTACAGTATTACACTATACATGCAGAGCACCGTAGTGCAACGCTTGCTATAAAATAATAAATTATATATCTCTACTCTATATTCTATTTTTTGGTGGACAAAATAGTGCATATGGGTAGGATGACAATCTACTATTTTTGGAAAAAGAAATAAAGATGAATTGACAGTTCATCATTACTTTTGACCGAACTGTGACGTCTCTTATAAATTTTGACATCACTTATGAATTTTGAGGATTTTTTTATAATTAAAAAATATTTTTACAAAACCAACATAATTATTTTTTTTTTTTACAAAAATCATAAGAACCGAATTGTCAATTCGGTCAGCTTGATTTTTTTTTTGGACCGAATTGGCAATTCGCCTGCTAATTTCACAGTTTTCGCAGAAAAATGTGTTGCTGTTTGTGTGATGCCTAGGGACCGAATTGCCAGTTCGGTCCAGAGTTTTTTTAGTCTTGACCGAATTGGCAATTCGGTTCCAAATTTTTTTTTTATTTTTTTTTAGAGTTTAGTTGAATTTCTCACTTGTATCTATTAGAGGTCATAGTTAAGCGGCCAGCGAAAATGAAAATGGGTTGGGTGGTGTTAAAATTAAGTGGTCAAGGTAGTTACACGTAGCATGGTTTCATTAAGAAAAATTTCTTCTTATCTAATTAATTAATTAATATGCACTCAAGCCCTTATATTATTAGAAATAACTTAAATTTAAATACTATGTTTATTATTAACATGCATAATGTTTAAATAAGTTTTAAGATACCTTATTAAGCTAGCTAGACTAAGTATTTCCACTCATTATATGACAAGTAAAACTAAATCAATTAACACTTATAATTAATTTACCGTACTGTAAGGTAAATTTAAAATGTCTTTTTAGGACCAACAAAATTTTCAATCAACTTCTGCTAAAATTCGGATATAGGTCAAATTGAATTTGAAACCGAAAGACACATTAAATAGTGTTTTTAGCCGGATCACTTTTTTTATGTCCCATAGAGGATATTAGATGAAATTTGATTACTCTCTTTCATTTTTAATTTTTTTGGCACAACCTAGCGAGTAAGAAGTTAATGTAAATGTTTTCTTAACTAAATTTACAATAGTTCAATTTATTAAGCAAATTCTAAAAAAAAAAAGTAGTTGGGACTGAATTGCCAATTAATCTTTATCTTTATAAAAAATTAAATCCTATTAATTTTATTTAATCTTGATTATTTTAAAAAAAATTTAGGAAAAGAAGGAATCCAAATTTTCATA
>JAJGRW010000693.1:2034762-2185942 GCA_025461045.1 Carex parvula | reverse complement strand
AATTTGCATCATTTCCTGTATTGAAAAGCCAAATAACCGCAGTAACTTGATTCCAGGTGTATTTTAATCATTTTATATTCTAAACACAAGATATTTGAGGTTGTTTTATGATAAAATCAAGATCAAATGTATATATAATTTAGCGTTATCAAACGCACTCCTCAGCGTAGCTCCAGCGGGTGCTCGGGTGCTTGGGTGCTCGGGCGCACAACACACTCCTCCTCCGCGCTCCAGCGGTGCTCGGGTGCTGGTGTGGGGCGAGGCAGCAAGGCGAGGTAGCGGGGCGGGGCGAGGCAGCAAGGCGACTTGGGTGCTCGGGTGCTTGGCGGAGCCGGAGGCAGCAAGGCGGGGTGTTTGGGAGATCGCGAGGCTGATCGAAAGAGAGAAACTCAACTCAAAATTTTGGGAGGGTTTTCGGCAAAGAAGAGGGAAATGAAATATTTCGCGGCTGATCGAAAGTTATAAACCGAGAACTAAATTTTGTTAGCTCAACACCGACTGTTTTTGTAAAAAACAGTCGGTGTAGGTATCACCAACGCTGACTGTTTTTAAAAAAAACAGTCGGTGTTGGTAATTGCTCAACACCGACTGTTTTTTACAAAAAACAGTCGGTGTAGATATGAGCAACACCGACTGTTTTTAAAAAAAACAGTCAGTGTTGGTGACTGCTTAACACCGACTGTTGTTTGTGAAAAACAGTCGGTGTAGGGTATGAGCAACACCGACTGTTTTTTTAAAAAACAGTCGGTGTTGGTTTACTGACGGTTTTTTGTAAGAGAACAGTCGGTGTTGAGATTGTTCTTATTTACGATTTTACCAGCAGTCTCTACACCGACTGTTACATATTAAAACAGTCGGTGGTTGAGGGTCGGTGAAGGGGTTTTTTGTACTAGTGTTCCGTACTGAGTTTGCACAATTGGTGGCACTGCTAAACAGGAAGCAGGTTCTAATCAGTGTGGACTGGCATGCACATAACCTGGCTAATCAGAGTAGAATTAGGGGGTTTAATTATATTGGACTTACCTATCTCTTCTTTCTCGATAATTGAAACCATGATGTAAAACTTTTATTATCAGTTTAATGGAGGCAGTTTGGCAAATGCAATGCTCTCCGTGTGGGAGGTCGCATGTTTTAAATTCGGAAGGAGCAATCCTTTGTGTATATTAAATAATATGGTGGCTTGACCTCCAATTTTAATCTAACTTTTAATTGTAGACCACACAAGTGATTTTGGTATTTTATTTAAATTTTGGACTTAAATTATGGAGCACTTTTCGTGTTTCTTTCCATCAGAATAATTAAATTATTAATATCTTCAACTGTGGTATTGTACATATATCATATATGAACGATGAAAATCAACTTTTGTATGATCGATCTATAAGAATTTGAAAATATATTACAGGCTCAACATAGTGCAAATCCTTTTAACTTCTTTTTAGTTGTGATTTTGAGGTGCATATATTTCATCAATTCCTGCTGTTCAGGGGCGGACCCAGTGTAGTCCAGGGGGGGCAGCCGCCCCCCTGGAATGTTTTTTGCCCCCCTATGGACGTTTAATTTGTAATTCAAGTTAAATTTAGGGTTAAAATTGAAATAAATCTGTTGTATTTTGATTGGTAATTAGAATTATAATTCAGAGCATGAGAAATTACAAGTCAAAGCATTGGAAAGTATAAGTTAAAGCATTGTTTTTTGTTGAGTACCTAATTGGTTAATGGATTTAAATCCGATTAAGTATTTAAACTCGATTCGATATTTTTTTGCCCCCCCCTGACGAAAATCCTGGATCCGCCCCTGCTGCTGTTAACTACTTGGTTGGATAGATAGGAGTTGGCTACGATGCTACGCATAGCACAGAGGACCTCCGTGCTATGGCTTAATATTTGAGTTTTCAAAATTCTAACAGTCGATCCGAACCGTTTAACATGATCTCCATATGAATATGTACTTGTAAACCAAATTTTATATTTTTTAGAATTTTTTTACTATTTTTTTAGATAGGTAGAAAATCACTTGATCTGAATAGTACAAAATTTTCAGATCAAGTGATTTTCTACCTATCTAAAAAAATAGTAGAAAAATTCTAAAAAATGTAAAAATTTGGAATGCAAGTATATATTCATATGGAGATCATGTTGAACGGTTCAGATCGACCGTTAAAATTTTGAAAACTCAAATATTGAGCCGTAGCACGGAGGCCCTCTATGCTATGCGTAGCATATTAGCCAAATTCTGGATATATATACCATATTAAAATAATGAGCTTTTCAGTTTGATCAAACGGAAGTAAATGCATACTCCCAATACTATTTTTTTTGTGATCAACCATACTATTTTTTATGATCTTAACTTCTAGCCGAATATAAGTGTAATGCTTAATCGAGATTACCATAATATTTTTGGGAACCTATTTGGCGAGTTACACTTTTAGGTTAATTAAGTAGTTCTTTCAATTCGTGTTGAATAAATGAGGGATCCTTTGTGAAGATTTACACATTCTATTTAAGATGGAAAGGATTCAAATCAATCTTGATTTATCATTGCCAATTGATAAAATTTATTTCCAAATTTAAAAAAGAAAAAAGTAGAGGTGCTAGCTATCGGGTCTGGTAGGGTCCATATACTATCATATATGAATCCGTAACTTAAAAATTTTCTAGTCCAAATTTTAATTCATATACGTATTATTTTCAAATAGGATCCGGTCCGTATCCGGATCCGGATAACGCATCTATTAGTAGACATTTCACAACTAGTTTGTGAATTATTGGGTCCGGTCCGGGTTATTGGATCGGGTACATGTCACAAATCACGAGCATTTGGAAAGATTTAAGTTTTTAATTTTTTCGTTAATAGATTTTTGAATTTAGGATGATATATATAATTTATTAATTTTTGAAAGTAAAATATTGAAGGAGAAATATATATAATTTTTGGAAAGTAAAATATTGAAATAGTGATTTTCTTTTCATGGTTATTATTTTTTGATGATATTTGTTTAATGTTTGTGCATCTCATTCCTTTCCCTACATGTCAAATTTGACGGCAACATCGATCCCTTAAATGCTACAATTGTTTTTTATTTTAGTTTGGTTAATGATTTTCCTTTCCGTGCGTGTCACACTACAGCAAAACAGGTTTTCAGCGACTGGCACACCCTTCTGTGACCGACGCCTTATTTTTCTGTGACCGATTTGGCCGGTCGCAGAAGTGTTCCGCTGCTGTAGTGTCAGAATCATACTTTTCAAATATAGTATTGATTAATGACAAGTTATTATTCTGATGATCCATATTTTAAATTTTGGAAACTTAATTCTTATATATTTTTAAACCTTCTCTGTGGAGAAAGGTTGATATTACATTACCAGCTACAATTAAAATGCCCAGCTATAAGAGTAAATGAGAGAGAGGACTGGAGCTGGTATCTGATTGGTCTAAATCTGTGGGGGCCCCTAGTTTAGTTATTTTCGTCCCTTCGGCTGGACTGGGCGCTTATGAGCCGCGCAAGCTGCTCAAGAGAGGGTGTACAGCACAGCACCGGATTCATTCCAAGTTCGTGAACCTCAGTTCTGGTCTGTGTGAGCCGAGAGTACAGCGGGGACGTGAGAATTTCGCTGGACTTAAAACCAGCACTGTCCCACTGGTATGTGGGGCCCAACTGTCAGTGTTTTCTAAATTTTCTTTTCTTTTCTTTTTCTCTTTCTTTGTTGATTTCTTCTCCATTTCGGGCCAGATCCGGATTCCTCCATTTCTTTTGTCTTTTCGTTTTTCTTTTACTTCCTCCACATTTATTTAATTTCTAGTATTCATTTATTTTTTCCTTCTTATTTTTTCCATTTGCTACACTCTTCTTCTACAATTTCTGAACCCCTGACAACCTCATTTTTTGCTTCTATTTATATTTTTTTAATGGTCCAACAGTAACTTTAAAGAAAGAATAAATTGAGTGAATTTGTTGCAAATAGTAAAAGAATTGTCTATGTCAAAAATGTGACTTCATCTATAAAGTTGAGATATCAAAGTTTAGCCTCACATAATGAATTTTATTGATATCTTATATGAGGAGGGATCCGATTACAACATTTTTGAGTTACCACAAAGTTATCCTTCTCATTTTCTACATTTTCAAAGTCCAAATCATCGATTTAAACCGTTCAAGATGATTATCTAAATAAAATGTGCTTGCAGATCAAATTTTATATTTTTTGAATTTTTTTTACTATTTATTAAGATGAGTATAAAATTCAATGGTCTAAATTTGACTAGTTTTTGTAAAATACATAATAAATAGTAACAAAACTAAAAAAAATGTAAAATTTGATCTGCAAGCACATTTTATTTAGAAAATCATGTTGAACGGTTTGGATTGACGATTTGGACTTTGAAAATATAGAAAATGAGAAAAGTAACTTTATGGTAATTCAAAAGTGTTGTAATCGGATCCCTCCTCATCTTATATATACCTTGAATAGTTTACATATATATTTACGTGCCTCAGGTAATTGTTACAAAAATGGCAAAGTATGGTATATGAAATGAAGTATTATCTTGGGTCTGAAATAGAATATATGGGGCTTTTCTAATATTCATGCTAAAACAGATCGGACGGTCTAGATACAAACTCAAATTATGGATTACTTTAGGGATCCGAATTCATAAATTTTTGGATCCTGATTTTTTATCACATTTGTTTATTATTATTGTATTTTTAAACGGATGAATATTTTTTATCATCATCTTTGTTTCTTTGTTGTATTAATTATTAATTATGATCTCGGTTTTTCATTATTAATTATTAACTTTAGGCATTTTTAATTTTTAATTATAGTTGTATTAGAAAGCATGAAAAATATAAATGAGAGTATTTAATTCTTTACATACTATAATATATATTTTGCCGAACAAGTACTCCTTAACCGGGATTAAATTTTTAATCCTCACCCTCTTAAGAAGGATTGCCGAACAACCTCGTGTAAGGCTTAATCCTCCCAGCCGAACAGGTACATTAGATTTAGACCTGCTCCGCTCTCCCGAATTTGAGTTACTTAAGAGTTATGGGCCAACATAAGGCCCAGTCAATTAAAAACAGTGCGACATCTCAAACATCTCAAACACATGGCATTCAAAGCTTTGACTTACGCTCTGTTTTTTATTAACTTTTTTTGTATCTTTCTTTTGTGGAGTGGTTGTGTCACTTGTGTGTGATACTGTGATTGCGTCCTTTCTATATTTTCATTTCTTCATCTATCTTCTTGTTGAATTCGGATCCAGTGAAGTAACTCAATCTTTGAGTTTTCAATCGAGACCGTCCGATTTGAATCCATGAAAATCCATTCTAGAAGTGAGCACACCCATCCCGACAACGAATTCGAATCCCGAAACGATCTCGAGCGACAAATTCAAATCAGACGGTCTCGATCCAAAACCCAAAGATTGAGTTACTTTAGAGGATCCGGACCCATATTTCTTGAATCCAGATGTGTGATTGCGTCCTTCCCATATTTTCATTTCTTCATCCATCTTCTTGTTCTCGTCTCCGTTCTTAATTTTTTTTTGCATGTAAGGCCGACTATTTATCACATTTGGCAACCTGGTCCATATTTCTTGAATCCAGATGTATTAAAAATGACATCCATTGGTACCGTAAGATAAGAGGCATATTTCTTCTAAATAAAAAATGACATCACATTGAGAACCAAGCTTTAGGTATAGTGGCAAATGCAATGCTTCCTGTATGAGGTCGCAATTCGGATCCAGTGAAGTAACTCAATCTTTGGGTTTTGGACCGAGATTGTCCGATTCGAATCCGCGAAATGAGCGCACACATCCGGACGAAGACGGATTTGAATCGGACGGTCTCAATCCAAACCCCAAAGATTGGGTTACTTTAGGGGATCCGGACACGAGAGGTCGCAGGTTCGAAATCTAAATAGAAAAATATTTTGTGGATATTAAATAGTTTGGGTGGCTTAACTTTCAACTTTTACTAAATATATATATATATATATATATATATATATATATATAGTGCTTGGCTGTTATGCTTATATAAGCAAAAGCCCACATATGCTTAAATGAGCATTTTTGCGTTTCCAATGTTCAAATGGTCGATCCGACCGTTCATCTTGTTCTCCATATTAATATGTCCTTTGAGACTAAATTTTACATTTTTCTGAATTTTTGACTATTTATTAAGCCACTTTAAAAATTGCTGATCATATGGTCCAGAATTTTGAAAACACTGTTTTTACTGTTCACCCAGATCAGCAATTTTCAAAGTGGCTTAATAAATAGTAAAAAAATTCAGAAAAATGTAAAATTTAGTCTCCAAGCACATATTAATATGGAGAACAAGATGAGCGGTCGGATCGACCATTTGAACATTGGAAACACAAAAATGCTCATTTAAGCATATGGGGGCTTTTGCTTATATAAGCATAGTAGCCAAGCTCTCTCTCTCTCTCTCTCTCTCTCTCTATATATATATATATATAATCTGGCTAATATGCTACGCGTATATAAGGGCCTCTCCGTGCTACGGCTCACTTTTTGAGTTTTCAAAATTCTAACGGTCGATCCGAACCGTTCAACATGATCTCCATATGAATATGTACTTGCAAACCAAATTTTACATTTTTTAGAATTTTTTTACTATTTATTAAGCCACTTTGAAAAAACACTAATTTGTACACAACAGTAAAATCTGCTGGACCATTGGATCAGCGATTTTCAAAGTGGCTTAATAAATAGTAAAAAAATTCTAAAAAATGTAAAATTTGGTTTGCAAGTACATATTCATATGGAGATCATGTTGAACGGTTCGGATCGACAGTTAGGATTTTAAAAACTCAAAAAGTGAGCCGTAGCACGGAGGGCTCTATGCTACGCGTAGCACGTACTGTCCTATATATATATATATATTTGCATTTTCGTTTGTGTTTTAATTATCCGAATTATATTTGTATCCATCCAATATCCAATTCGTATTGGTATCCATTTACTATCCGAAACTATATATATTTGTATCATATTCGTAAATGATTAAATGAATCATTAAAAATTAGGAGAACAAAGACTGTACGGAGTACTGTACAAACTACGTACAGTGCCTTATTCCTCCAAAATTATATATCTATATTATTGATTGGAGCTGCTAATTAGAAGGTTATTTTTCATTTAGAGCTTCACTTTGATTATTGTGTTTTATTATTTACGTTGTTTACTTTCTTATTTAATTTTGTGTGTTTTTTGTTCACATTAAATACTTGTGCCAGAAATTCGAGGGAGCTCTTTTGGAAGTTTTTTTTAATAGAAAGATGAAGGTCTATGTTTCTAATTAACATTCATTTGTCTATAAAAAAATTTCATCTAAATTTGAATCCATAATCTCTCACGTGGAAAGTGTTATTTTTGTCACTAGATTAAAAGTTAGTTCTGATTCTATGGAAAGTTATTAGTCATTTCAAGTTTTTTATTAATCCCCTTGATTATTTTATTTTATTATTCGAGTTAATCACTTAATTTATTGTATAAGGTATGTACATTATTATTCAATATCTTCGTAAATACGTTAAAAGTTCTCCAATAATTTGTTGGAACATATAGTATAAGATAAAAAAAATGGTTATTAATAAAAAAATCAAGTAATAAAAAAGATTATTTACCAATCAAATAAAAATGTGATATCAATATATAAGTATCGATTATATATAGAATCAGTATATCAATTCAGAGAACTGGTTGTGTCTGACGCCCATTGAGTCTGATGGGTTCCGCTTTCGGCTGATTCGCTTTAAAATTCGTGTCCCTCGCTTCAATATTCATACGTACTTGCTTCAATATATGTACAGATCTAGCGCGCATGAATTTTAAAGTGAATTGGAACACATCAGACACAAATTGATGAACATGGCCACATGGGACACACATTTCTCCCCTAATTAGTTTCCATTTATTATTCAGGCCAGGCTGGGTGCTTAATTACTTCATACAATGTCATTTGTCAAACAGCCGGACTTGTAGGTTTTTCCTGACAGATATGATCAAAATCACATGAAGTCCATTGACTTGAGCTACCAACCGTCTACAAAGAATAGTACTAACCTGAGTTAGCGACTATTACGAACTATCATGTGTTTGAGTTAGTAATTGAGGACAAACAAAGAATAGTCTAATTCGAAAGTAACACTATTTTTCTTGATAGATCTTTATTTGAATCAAGAGCTACTAACTATTCTTTGTTTCTCTTTAATATGTAAACTACTATTCTCAATTTTGAGTTAGTTTTATTCTTTGGCTATTCTTTATTTTATCCAAACGTCTATCGGTGGTATAACCCGACATTTTTATTAATATCCAAAATTAAATAAAAATAACAGGAAATACCCAGCATTTCCAAAAAATTTCAAAAATGCCCAAACCAGCCATTAGATGGCTGGTTTTTTTTTAGACACTATGAAGAAGATAATGAAATCTAACGTTGAAAATTTAATTTTTTTGTTTAAATTATTTGTTAGATTACATCTTTTGATGTATAATTAGCATATTTATACTAAAATACGCTAAAATATTAGATTTTATGTTGAATTACACTAAATTATGTTAACTTACGCCAATTATAATGACATACAGTAAATTACACTAAACTACGCAAAACTAATTTTAGTAATTTAACGCAATACTAAATTACGCTAAACTACACAAAAAATTACGCCGATTTTGTGTCATCTTTCATAAATCATAAAACATAGTAAAAAATTCCTAAAATAGTAAAAATTAATATTCTACAAGTTAAATTATGTAACTAATTTACTGAGCTACTTAGATGGAATAACAGAAATGAAAATCTTAATCAGAAACTTCAACTGAAGTTTTGAGGCTCTTCTGGTTGTTTTTTGGCAATTCTGAATTTCGAAAAACGGCAAATTTTATTACTTATGCATGCGTATTTTTGCAAGCTTTCCGAAAAGTCATCATTTGCTAAAATCCGACACTCGAGCACCGTTCTGTGGCCGTTTGAAGTTTCATCGTCATTTTTTGCCTTCTCAGTAAAAATATCATCCATATTCATATGCAATTTACCATAATTTTCCGTATTTTAGCTTAATTTAACGTAATTTAGCGTAATTTAATATAATTTAGTGTAATTCTGCGTAATTCAACATAATTTCAGTAATTTAACGTATTGTAGTATAAATATTCATGAAAGATAAATTAGCTAATTTCAAGTAATTTAATATAATTTGGAATTTTTTTACGATTTTTTATGGTTCAAGAAAGATGGCACAAAATTGGCCTAATTTTGCGTAATTTTGCGTAATTTAGTATTGTGTTAAATTACTGAAATTAATTTAGCGTAATTTATTGTATTTCATTATAATTAGCGTAATTTAGCATAATTTAGTGTAATTCAACATAATTTCAGTAATTTAGCGTATTTTAGTATAAATATCCTAATTATACATCAAAAGAAGTAATCTAACAAATAATTTAAACAAAAAAATCTTCATAGTGTCTCTAAAAAAAATAAAAGAAATTGGTCATTTAATGGCCGGTTTCTGGGAAAGAAAACCAGCCATTAAATGACTGGTTTGGACATATTACGAAATCTTTGAAAATGCTGGGTATTTCCCGTTATTTTTATTTAACTTTGGATATTAATAAAAATGTCGGTGATGTAACATGCTATTTTACTAATAAATAATTCAATCAATTAAAGAGATCAACTCGTGAGTCATGATCCATTAATTAAATATATTAATATTCCCAAGGGTCGCTCTCGCTCCACATGCATGGTGTTGTTTCGTCTTGACTTTGGCTTCATTTTCTCTTTTCCCTATCCTTGTTTTTAGATAATATGAATTTGGTCTCATTGGAACGATTATTATCTCCATTTATTATCGTCAATACCCAAAAGTCTGTGCAGAGGTTTTAAACCACTAAAATCACAGGACCAATTTTGCTTCTCCCACTATATATCAACCACAAAATTCTTTAACAGCTCTAAATTAGAGAGTTCTAGAAATATAGACAATTAATTCGGAGCGAATAATACTAATATTAAATTTGCATCTGTCTTTCATTGAGTGGATATCATGAATATAAATATAAATAGTAAAGTAATGTCGAAATTTAAAATCAAATCCATCTTAACGGATATAGATATAGAGCAGATAATCTACGAATACGGATATAAAATGAATAATTATCAAATAATTAAGTTTTATGAACTTTAAGATACAAATATTAATTAACAAAATTCAAATTGAAAATGAATAAAACATTTAAGTTAGTTCATCTAAGTTTATAATTTAAATCTCCGGAAAAACCAAATCAAAATTAAAGACATGATTGGATATATACCCGAATAGATCTTGAAATGGAGAGAATTATTAAGAGAAATTTGAAATGGAGAGGATTTAGATGTTGAAGTGAGCGGAGAGAAGAAAGAGAATTGATTTGGTTTAGTAAACAGGTTCCGGATAGAATCAGATATCCGATCCGTTTACGCATCATTAAAATTATCCGTTTCCGATGACCAGTTAACGTTAATTTGGTTTATATTTAAAGAAAGATTAAATTACTTAATTCATTTTACGTCAATTTTACACTTCGTTTTACAGATTAAGTACGTATAGAGTAAATTAATCCGTCTAAATAAGTAAAATATTAAAAAATAAAACATATTCATTACAATGAATCCTAAAAGAAAAATAAGTGTGAAATAAATTAATCAATCTAAATAATAAATTAACTTATTTCATATAGAACTAGGGTGTTCCTAAGTGCACTAATTCTCTTTGTGAACTCAACTCTAAAACATATCGAATTGGTTTCAAACGATGAATCCAAACCGTTGAAATCCTTCTACCTTACGAGTGATTGGCCTACATACAAAAAAATTAAAAATTAAAAATAATTTTGTATAGAGTCAAGTGGTCAAAATGCGTTTAAAAAATGAATGTTTTAAAATTAATTTATAAACCTTCTAATTTTAACTACTTGACTTTATACTAAATTAATTTAAAAGTTTAAAATTTTTACATGTAGATGCATCACTCGTAAAGTAGAAGGATTTCAACAGTTTGAATTCGTTATTTGAAATCAATTCGATACGTTTTAGAGTTAAGTTCACAAAAAAACTTGATGAACTTAGGAACACCCTAGTTCTACTCCATTTCATATTATTTCTCCCTCCTCAATTATCTCACAATCATACACGTGCATAATACGTAGTACAAGCTATTAATTAGCACTAAAGTACAAATTACAAGATAGATCCGCCAACTGCATGCCAAGTGTTCAATCCTATCCAATTAGTTATGAGTACATTGGTAGTACAATTGGGTCCGGATCTCCTAAAGTAACCCAACTTTTGGGTTTTCGATCAGGACCGTCTGATTCAATTCTGTCGATCGAAATCGTCTCGGGATTCGAATCTGTTGTGGGAATATGTGCGCTCCACTTTGAGATGGATGGTCTCGGATCTGAATCGGACGGTTCCGATTTAAAACCCAAAAATTGAGTTACTTCACTGGATCCACCTCTGGAAAAATAAAGATATAGTTAAAATTTCCCTTTCACATGTCACTATTAATCATCTGTTGAGATGTCAACTTACTCTTATTTAATTATTCATTCATTTTTCTTTGCCAAACCTCACATAGGCTTTAACTTATTTTATATATATACCCATCAAGACTATATACTACTTTCATCAAAACTTTATACAATGAAGTTTCAACTCTTTTCCATCTCTCTTCTTGTAACCTTACTATTTTTCTCTCACCTCCAATGCTCAAATAGTATCCGACACCGACGGCGATATTTTGATCGCAACAAACAGATATTACATTTTGCCAGTAATCCGTGGCCGTGGTGGCGGCCTAGCCATTACTCAACACAATGACCAACTATGCCCTTATTATGTAGCTCAAAAGAATAATGAGCTCGAAAAAGGCTTACCCGTGATCTTCCATCCCAAAAATTCGAAAGAATTAGCTGTTCGCCTATCCACGGACATCAACATAGAGTTTGAGGCTATTACAACATGTATAATGTCATTGACATGGCAACTCGGAGATGTCAAAGGAGGTAAGCGATATGTAACTACCGGAGGGGTAAACGGGAATCCGGGGAAGGAGACCCTGAGTAATTGGTTTAAGATAGAGAAATGGGAAAATGAAGACAGCTACTACAAGCTAGTATTCTGTCCAACTGTGTGTGACACTTGTAGGCCTGTGTGTGGGGATTTGGGTGTGTTTTATGAAGGTGAGAAGAGGCTGCTAGGCTTGAATGGTCAGCCTTTCCCAGTTATGTTCAAGAAAGCAGATTCATGATTGTAATTAGTAATTGTGTTTTTATTTGAATCATAAGTTTTATGTGAAGGAAATAATATGTGGTAGCAAACTGTATTTTGCACAATGAATAAACTGGAACAAAATAAACAGATTTTCCTGTTCCTTGTTTCTCTTCTTAAATGCTCTCTGGTTATAGATTATAATATATATAGACAATAAATCAAATTCTTCCTTTTTACCTCAGAAAGTACAAATTATGAAGCTTTATCTTTTAAAAATATAAACTTTTAAACTAAAACATTCTAAATAGATTTTGGAACTAAAGCATGAATTGTGAAACTCACAATTGTCTTTGCTAATTAATGCAATTTTGTTTGTTGTTCACATGCTAAAGAAATAGATGTTGCCATAAGAAATTGTCCCTGTAAAAGTAAATAACTAAAACATGCTCAATAATTTTTTTTCCAAAAATTGAAATACTCCAATTATTAATTGGGCAACTTCATGCCCAGTTTCCTCTGAATTCAAAATTCAAAAATTGAGTTAAATAATTATACATGTCCATCAGCTAATACCCATCCAGTCAGGCTATGAAGCAGCGTTCACATTCAATTTGTAACATGTGCTTCTTGCATAGAGTCAATGGTATGGAAAATTGGACATCCAGAAGAATAATCTATTATATGATGTGTGAATTCCCAACTCAGCATTAATTATGGTAAATAAAAAGTTTGTAAATAACACATATCAATTTGTTTTTTCATCATTATTGGAACTAAGTCTGAAAATATATTATACCCCTGAAAATTATATTTTGCTCGATTAATTATCCTTCAAATATTGTTTTGAACTGTGTTTCATCTGGATCTTAATTAAGTTTAAATTGGGAAATTGAATAGCACGCACAAAGGCTTAAAATTAGTTGCATGTACAATTGGAAAGCTCCCTTAGGACTTATTTGTGTCTTTCAATTTGGCAGGAATGAAATATTATAATCTATTAGCAGAAGTCTGATACATCCTTACACCAGTCAGTTCCGGTACCAATACGGTACCAATATGAACAAATAGGCACGTAGACATATGAGCCCAAGGAAAGATTTAGTTGGGAAGTTACTGTAACATGCATATATATGTTGACTGACCTAAGGATAAGGCTTCCATAATTTTAATATTTAAACAAGGTAAATAAGAAAAAAAAAGTTGAAGACTTATAATACAATAATGGGACAGTATCCGCGAGAGATACTGTCAGTATACTCTCGCGGATACTCCTGTCGCTAATAGAAAAACACCTTTCTGTTAGTACCCTCGCAGATAGTCACTTTTTACCCTTGCAGAAACGGTCACATTCTTGTAGTTAGCCTAATTGGGAATCTCTCAGGTGCTTTTAATTTTGAGTGGTATATATGAAATTCTCCCTATTATTTTTGTTTGGGATAATTTCATGTATAACCCTTAAAAATTTAAAAATTACGTATTTTTTTCTCTAAAGTTTAAAATTATGTATTTTTCCCTCTAAACTTCAAAAAGTCCCAAATTTACCCATTTTATTTTCCTTTATATTAGAACTCATTTTAAATTTAGTAAAATCCTAGTTTACCCTTTATTAAAAGCCTAAAAAAATGTAGCATGTTTAAGAAAAATGCCAGTCTTATATTTGATTGGTTTCCGAAGGCAAATTGTTTATTTTTTTACTTGTGACGAATATACTGTGACATTTAGGCACACCTTGTGTATGCATCAGAAGTAGAGAAATGAACCAATTATAAGACCGACATATTAAACATGCTACATGTTTTTTATGTTTCTAATAAAGGGTAAAATAGATATTTAATAAATTTAAAATGAGTTTTAATATAAAAGACAACAAAATGGATAAATTTGTGATTTTTTTAAGTTTAGAGGAAAAAATAAGTAAGGATGATGGACACTAATAAGTGCTTAATAAAAGCGTAAGGATGATGGACAATATCAATATACGAGGAGCAACAAAATTAATAAAATAATAATAATAGTAATAATAATAAAATAATACCGAGTAATAATTTTGTTACATGAAAGAATGTAAATGTATCAATTCCAACAGTGAATAATGGTCCTTTGCTCTTCTCAATGTTCAATGTTAATTAGTTGCATCCCCTTTAGTTTTCATTTACTTTCTCTATGCAACCTTTCAGTTTCTGGTGTCAAATACATTGAACTAAACTTGCTATATATATAATGATGCACAGCACCTCATGCTCATCACGAGATTAATTTAAATAAAATTAAAATTCTACCTCTCTACCAACTAGGCTGCATGCCATGGAGACTGGAGAAGAAAAAAAGAGAGTCAAAATTGATACCGACTTACTGGACTGCTCCATTTGCACCTATCCCCTGTGCCCTCCACTTTATCAGGTAACTTTTGCATAGAACAATTTCCATTATTTGCACTTTTTCATAGAACACCTCATATTTTGCTAATTTAACTGAGAACTAAATATCTTGTCATATTTTGAAATGACAACTGCCTCCTAGAATATTTATTGGAAACTCCACTGGGAGTTTCATGTTCTATTAATTAGATGGTATCACTATTATTACTAACTTATTAGATGGAATTTTTTATTAAATTTGGTACAAGTGAAAACATTTTTTGTTTTTACCTTGTATTACAAATACAAAAACTGAACAAAATTTACATACTTATGGCAGTGTCTTAAAGGTCACATAGTGTGTCCCTCTTGCTGGTCTAAACTGCAATACAAGTGTCCCACTTGCGGTGATCCTATAGGGTCCCGCAATCACATTCGAGAGTGTGTTGGATTCAATACATCTCCCTTGCCCTAATGCCAATTTAGGTTGCCACAAGTCTATTTCCTACTCACAGATGCAAGTGCACGCTAATACGTGTGAGTTCGGCCAGTCTTTATGCCCAATTCCTGGATGTGCTCACAAGGCTTCTTCAGGTGTACAATTTTGCTGGTTTATACTCTTTTGTCTTGGTATTAGTACAACTAATCTTCTAATTAACATGGTGTAAGTAAAACAATGTAGTATTTAACATTTTGGAATGGCGGTGGTACAGCACAGTTGTACTGTTCTCGATTGAAACTTAAAACAGCATATAGAACAGCTTACTAAATCATTTGTCTTATGCGAGCTTGATAGGCAATAATCTTGATTTTTCAATTTTTTCTAACAGAAAGTTCGTTTTGCAAAATCAAACCTTATTTCGATTCCTTTATTTGTTTATACACAATGTTGTAGGAGAATGGCGGGAACATTTTCGGAAAGACCACCGGAACCCCGGCAATGACTACTGTTATGGTCAATTTTGTAGTATAATATTTCATGATGATGATCTTTATTATACCCTTCTTGGACCCAATAATGATGTGTTTCTGCTTGTGAAGGAACCCATCCTCAGTGTTGGGAATGCTCTCTCTTTATATTACATTGATATGCCCGATCAGGCCCGAAATGTTTTCCCATATGAACTTCATGTGGGTACTCGTGATAATTATACTACAAGCTCGGTGCAATTGAAGTCGGAAGCTGTTTCTATCAAGGAGTTGAAGAGGAGCACAGTGCATGGTTCTTCTCTTTTGTTACCATTAGGGTTAGAGTCGAGAAATATGAAGGTTAATGTTTTAATAAATAAAAAAAATGAATAGATTCTGTTAGACTGAAGAAAATGACCTTCTACGATGGTTCTATCTTCTTGTTTTGGGATTCTAAATTAGTTATCTGAGTAAAGGAATAGATTGTTAGACTGGTTTTGTGATATGCTTATTGTAATTTAGTTGTCTGAATTTGAATTTAAGTATATTAAGGACGTCTTTAATTTTGAACTTCCAAGTTTCAGTTTAGTAATGAGTACAGTTGTAGTACAATTGACCTCTGGAAAAATCAAAATATAGTAAAAATTTCCCCTTCACATGTCACCATTAATTATCTGTTCAGATCTCAAACTTAACTCTTATTTAATTATTTGATTACTTTTCTTTGCCCAACTTCCCATAGGCTTCAACTTACTTTATAGAAGGCTTGCCCTTGATTATTAATTTCAAGAAGAATAATTATTATGTGATGTGTGAACTCCCAACTCAGCATTAATTTTTAGTAAATAAAAAGTTTGTAAATAACACATATCAATTTTTTTCATCATTATTAACTAAGTCTGAAAATATATTATACCCCTGAAAAATATTGTGCTCGATTAATTATCCTTCAAATATTGTTTTGAAATGTAATTCATCTGGACCTTAATTGAGTTTAAATTGGGAAATTGAATAGCACTAAGGCTTAATAATTAGTTGCATGTACAATTGGAAAGCTCCCTTGGGACTTATTTGAGTCTTTCAATTTGGCCGGAATGAAATATTATATGTGCATGTTAAGTTACCAAATGCAGGGTATATATATGTACAGACCCACAGTTTTCATTTTATTTTTTGCACTAGCTAGAGATTAAATTTAATTTTGCAGAATTGTGGGCGTAAATTTAATTAGTTTGAAGAAAAGAAAGTTGGTTGTATGAACGAGTGATTCGTAATGTTGGTGGTTTAATTGCATAGCCAAGGATTTGTTTTGATTTCGAATTGATTCTAATCTATTAGCAGATTAAATGGGGTAAAAATTGGGGACTACCTGGATAATTAGTGGAAGCAGAATTGATTATCACAACAACAAAAAAAGGGCCTGACCTAAGGTTTTTATTTTATAAAATAAATGCTTCTTATTAATTTGGGGGGCCGTGACTAGTTGGGCTTAAACAGGCCGTAAGCCCCAAAGTGCTATCTTATTAATTTTTATCTGATGAAACATGAAAGTGGGATAGCTTTTAATTTTTAGAAGCAAAAGAAATCTGGTAAATACCATGGGGAAGCTCATCATGTGTGCTTTGTACGTACCTCACATGAGCCCCAAATTTCTATTCAACAATCTCCTTAAATAAATCATCTCCTTTTCTCTGTGGCCCCTTCTGTGTATTCATTCATGGAATGGGTCAGAAATTGTGGGAACAATGACTTGCTACACTGACTGTCACATTTTACTGACGCTGGTATTTAACCTTCTAATCAGAACAGTTTAGCATTTAAAAACCCAATGAAAACATTTGCCACCTTCTGTTTGTCCTTACTCAAGAGGAACAAACAGTAGGCATTCATTGATCAAGAGTTGAAAGTACAGTCTTACTCTTATATTACATAGAAGAGTTGATATATATATAAGAACACAACTCCTTTAAGACCCAAATAACAGTACAAACATGCATCCAGACATTATCATATATATATATATATATATATATATCTCTTTAAACTCTTTGCTTGTGCGTCCACTAACCATGACTGTCTCTTGAGTTCAGCACAGCCTAATAGCTATTGAAAAAATAACATAATCTTACAATCACCAAAAAAGAAAAACTACAAACCAAAACCCAGAAAAAAAACCAGCACATTCGTTGCAGCTGTTATATTACATACATAGAACCAGTACACATACCCCGGAAAGAAACAAAATATCAAAAAACCAGAATACAACACATATGTTACCAGTAATGGAGATGTTTTACAAAATTCACAGAAAAAACAATGAAGGCAAAAACAGTGTACCAGTGAGGACAAAACAGCAGCACCAGTAAGGTGAAACCCAGTAACCAGTGACAAAATATAATTAATTTACAGTACCAGTACCAGTGACTCTCTCAAAGACTGCACCATTGAATGAACAAAAAAAAAAGTACCAGTGCCCAAACACAAATGATCAAGGGTATAATAGGAAATTAGTGAGTCAGTTGAAATGGTTGGTACCGGTAACAGCTCATAGCTCTAGACAGGGGCGAATCTACATACAATGAATGGGGGTCAATTGACCCCCATTCATTTTGAAATTTTTTTATTTATACCTTATTTTAATATAGTTTAAAGTAAAATATTATGGATAGTGTGAAATTGACCCCCATTCGTAGTAGGAAAATTTTACATGCTTGACTCCCATAGTCTGAAAGTCTGGCTCTGCCCCTGGCCCTAGAATCGCATCTAGCTCTCAAATTGAAGAAGTAATTAAAAAAAGTTCTTGTCCAAAAAAGCAAATGGTTATTAAATCTCATGAAACAAAATGGTCATAAAATTTCCAAAAGGAATAGGACCTTTTGAAAACATAAAGAATATTTTAATAAAAATAGAGAAACAAGGATCAACCAAGAATTTGAAGGGGTACACACCTCAATTTTTACACAGCCTTGCATTTTTAGCCTATATATATTTTTAGACAGTAGATAGGAGAGAGAGAGAGAGAGAGAGAGAGAGAGCGAGCGAACCAGAGCGGAGTCATTGAAGAAGATGAGCTCCGTTCTCTGCTGACTGGCTATGTGCCACGAATCTTAATGCATTCTGGAGCGGTTTAGATGTCCATCAAACTATAATTTAGTCGATGGGCATCGGAACACCCCGCTCCCACAAACCTATAAGTAGCTATAGCTTTATCATTGAAGCACAAAATATTGTATTTTTTTGTTCTTCCCAATTAAGTTTCAAGTAGCATGCATATAATTAAGGAATAGATACAGTAAATCCGAAAGTACATACATATTATTTAATATTAATACACCCATGCACACCTTCATACAAGTAATTGAGTTGACAAAATAGTGCTGATAATATAAATGGATCACGACCGCATATAGAAAGTAATTCGGACACACATGCAGAAGTAAAATTATTTCCGAGCTGGAATTAGTCTATCTCAACTCAGACGATCATGCAGCAATTCTCTTCTTTACTTTCACCATTAGCCCATTTTTCATCTGAAGAATAATAGAGTGCTTTGGAGCAATGACATGGCCTTCTACCACCTCAAAGTAAAAATTATAAACCAGTGCAGCCGCAGCTGCTTTCATCAGAGTATAAGCCATGTCCTTTCCCAAACAAGTCCTTGGACCAGTATTAAAAGACATAAACTTGTACGACGGTTCGTACTTCAACTTGTTGTTGTCAGAAATCCACCGTTCAGGTTTGAATTCTGAGCAATCTTTTCCCCAAACCTCCTCTATCCTTGCCATTGCGTAAATTGATATAAGAATCTTTATGCCGGGAGTTGCCAAGAAACCGCTTGGTAGCATATCATCCTTCAACACCCCCTTGTGCTCAAATGGAATTGGTGGAAAGAGCCGGAGTGCTTCATTTAGTGCAGCATGCAAGTAGACTGAGTTTGCAAGCTCTTCGGAATTAAATATGGCCATCCTGTCAGAGGTGAAGCTCCGAGAAAATGAATTCAATTCATTTAGGATCTTTTCCTCGACATGACGATTTTGTGTAAGCAGCCAGAGGAACCATGAGAGGCCAGCCCCAATTGTGTCACGACCTGCTAGCATTAGGGTGACAGTAGTGTCTCTCAAGAACTTGTCTGTGTTGCCGGTTTCGTTATCATCTATATAACATGATAACAAATCAGGCATGTTCTCTATCCCCTTCACTGCCTTATTCTCGGCTCTCCTTTTCTCAATTGCTTCTTCGACAAATCGATCAATCACTCTCCTTGCATCAGCTAGCTTCTTTTCTCTTCCCATATTTAGTCTTCGTAAAAGCTTCCACACAGCCACCGGCATGGCATGCCGAAATAACAAACTCTCTATGGCATCATCCATTGCTCGAGCAAAAGGTACAGTCGGTAACTCGATAGAGAGGCTCTTAGGATCGGCACCAATGACTAATTTGGCAGTCATGTCGAAAGTTAGCCGCATAAACACATCTTGCATGTCTATAGGTTGACCTTGCTTGGATGCATGGGCCAAGAATGGGAGGAGTGCCTGCTCCACTATGTCCCGGCTTGACTGCGCCACATAGGCACGGAAGCGAGAGTGGGATAATAACATTTGGTGCTTAACACGTTGCGACCGCCATATGTCAGCATCAGAATTAATGATGCCATCACCAAGTACATCGAATATCTCCGAAAACTCCTTGCCTTTAGGATAGTTTTGGAAATTTGTTGTGAAGATATGTTGTATGTTCAAGGGATCACATGTGAAAAATAGATTCATGCCTGCAAACCATCCACCACGGAAATAGAAGTTGCAACGGCACCTACATAGGACGTCGGTACTATAAGCATGTAAATTGTGGAGATTTAATATTATTGTCGGCATCATGCCCACTAACGGCCAATACACCGGAACATTAGGTTGTTTGTTTCTAGAGGAGACAAAGTTATGGTAGTAATAGAGGAAAAGAAGGAGGCAAGGAATGGAGAACATAAGCTCCAGAGGAGAAAGAGATGGCCAGGCCATTGTTTGCTAGGTTGAGACAGAGAGGATGTGCATTGGCTTAGATATATATATAGTAATTTCCTTTGTCTGTGTGACTGTGCAAACTATTGGTTACATATCACTACTATAGAAAAAGAGATTACACACGGACATAAATGGAGGAGCTACACGGATTTCCTGCCGTGTAGGTGATGAGGGTGTATGAATAGGTAAATAATTACACACGGATATTTACCCGTGTGTAATTATGACGATTTCTACACGGATTACTTTATAAACAGTCATGTACAAACACCTGCCTGTGGCACTCTCCATTTTACCGAGCTACACGGATATTACGTAAACGTCCGTGTACGACTACTCTTTCTACACGGAGTTTTAATTTAATATCCGTGTAGCTTACTCTTTCTACACGGACTTTTAATTTCATATCCGTGTAGCTCTCTTAACTATCATACACGGACAAATATAAAATAATCCGTGTAGCTCTCTTAACTCTTTCTACACGGACTTTGGTTAAACATCTGTGTAGAATTACTCTTTCTACACGGACTTTTAATGGTGCGAGATATTTTGAACAGAGTGACATGTTTCTAATTTGTGGATTGTTTGTTGAATTGTTATGAGCTAGTATCAAAGGGGCTGAGGGAGGCAGTAAGCAATTTACTTTGAATGGAAATTTACTGACATGTCAACTGACGTGTTGACTCGGACTCGGCCGATTTTCCAAACCATGGCCGGAGGCGATCTGATATTTCCCGAGTTTACTCGCTTGGACGAGTTATCTACAGAAAATCGATAAAATAGGGGCTAAATCAAAATAATCGGCCGAATTTTCACTCATTCTCTTACCTCTAGCGCAAAAGTATATTGTTTTAGTACTTTAATCGGACCAATTTTGAATTTTTGCAATGGCAGTCAAAGGATTTGGGGAAGACAGCGAAAGGATTTGGGCCGAAATGTTTCTTGGGTTGAGATGTGCGACGCCATGGCCCTCTACAGCCTTCCCATTTCTCAAATTCTCACAGTGCATTTCTTATTTTTAATATATTTTTTTTATTTTCTTATGTATAAAAATTTCGGAGAAGAAAGAGTTTAGATAATTATACAATATTGAATAGACTATGTGTATGAGTAGTGTACTACTTTGTTTTGGAAATAAGACATGTTTATTTTGGACCATGTGCAGGTTGATTATTAAATAGAAAACAGCTATTCTGATTGTATATTCAGCGCTAATGGAAACATTTAATGCAACATTCAATATTGATTATAGTATCTAAGGAAACATTTAATTCAATTAATGGTACAAATTTGGACAAACTCCTTTAATTTTGTAAAGACCACCATTAAGGAAAGGGAAATTTTGTTACTGTTATCCGTTTATACAAAATTAACCAACAAAAATTTGAAAATCATTTTATATATTAACAATTTTTAAATTACTATTTTTCTGTTACTATTTTTTTCTATTACAATATAAAATGCTTCAACAAATTTACATATTATGTAAAATATAAGAACAAATTGAATTACTGTGTACAATCATACTATATGAAACTAATTATCTGCTAAAATATTATTAATTAATTAATTTTATTATGAATGCTTATATAATTTTATTGTATTATATTATATTATTATTTGAGTGTGATCTTGTCTTAACATCATTTTATGATAAATAAATTTTTTCTATTAATTTTCTGATTTTTTAGTACAAAACAAGCTTCTGCTAAAAATATCCGAGTTTTTGATCCGATTCTTCCGATTTCGGCCGATTCATCCGATTCCGATTCCACGGTGAAGTATCTGATTCCGATTCTGAGTTTCAGAATCATGATAAACAGTTGCTTCACGAGTCACGAGTCAACTCGATTTGATTCACGAGTCACGAGTCAACTCGAGTTACTCGCGAATTGAATTCAAGTCAGCGAGCCAGCTCGGCTCGATATTCTCAACTCGAATCAACTCGTCTCACTGTCTTCCGAGTTGAATTTGAGTTATCCATAACTCAAACAAACTCAGCTCGTGAGCTAGTGAGCCGAATTAAATATCGCTTACCTACTACCAACAACATGAGGACCACAAGTTTGGACCTCATGTATGGCTTAATAGGTAAGCGATATTTAATTGTTTATTTTTTTTTGGTTAAAGCCCGTAGGCAAGTTTCATTGCTTAATCTTGTAATTACAGCATACTGGTTTCTTTTTTATGAGTGATAAATATGTAGGTCGGATAAATAATTTGGTTTCTTTTTTATGAGTGATAAATATGTTAGTAGTCTAATTTACAAGGGCAGCAAACTGCATTGTCATTATTAAAACAGTGTGGGTAGTGCATCCAAATTAATTGGACGGTGAATTAATGGTCCAGATCCAAATTAATTGGACGGTGCATCCAAATTAATTGGACGATTGAAACTTAAACTGCACATAGACATAGTATAGCTTAT
Organism: Carex parvula; assembly: GCA_025461045.1. Taxonomy (NCBI): domain Eukaryota; kingdom Viridiplantae; phylum Streptophyta; class Magnoliopsida; order Poales; family Cyperaceae; genus Carex; species Carex parvula. The sequence continues at coordinate 2,162,929 of JAJGRW010000693.1, read as the reverse complement.
TAAAATCATTTGTCTTATGCGCTCCTTGATGGGCAAATCTTGATATCTCAATTTAATTTTCTAACCACAAGTTCATTTGCAAAATCAAACCTTAATTTTGGTTCCTTTATTTGTTTAATTACTAACGGCTTTTTAACCACGGTTCCGAAATCTTTGTAATGATCCTTGTGCCAATTAGAAAGTGGGAGGACATATACACACGTTTCAAAGTGGTACCGTGAATGAAGCAGTGTTATTACTCACGGCTGAAATTGAAGAAGCGGTGAATAAAGGAGGGTGGCATTTATCCACGGCTGGAATTGAAGGAGCCGTGGGTAGAAGGTGTAGAGAATCCCAGATATATAATGCATGCTGAATAGCGAACCCCATCCAACACCAGATATAAAAAACAAAAAAAATCTCCGGATTCAGGATAGTCCCACGAGGAAAATGTAAATAATAGAAGGACTGATCATTGGTCCGCTCACATTGAGGCTTAATTATAAAATAAATGAAAAGTTTAAAAATGATTTTTTTTTTTTCAACTTGCTCTGTTTGAAACAATTAGCTCTGATGGTTGCTAATCCATAATGCACGGTCTAAGTATTTTATTTTATAAAATAAATGCTTCTTATTGATTTAAGGCCCGTGGCCTGTTAGGCTTAGACAGGCCGTAAGGCCCAAAATCACTTAGAGCATCACTCCATTTCTTTGATTGGGATCTCCGCAGACCTCATGCGCTGGCGCAGAGAAACCTCTACTAAATAAATAACAACAAAAATTTGTTTTTCATTTTTGTAGCAATTGATTGTCTACCCGATTTTTTTTTAATATCCTCAACTTAATGAATAACTACAAGAATTCCCTCGATTTTTTTTAAAAGCCCAAACCGGCAGGATTCCTGGCGGTTCTAATACGAAGTGAACCATCAGGAATGATTTTTTTAATATCCCAACTAAATAAATAATTACAAAAATGCTCACAATTTTTTTCAAAAATGTCCAACCGCCAGGATTGTTGACGGTTTTGTACTTTTAAAAAAAAATTCAAATGGAAGCACTAAACTAAATCTCAGCAATTGTCTTTCTTTTTTTATTATAGCATATCATAGATCTTAATACCAAAACATTAAACAAAATTTCAAAATAAAAACATTTACATGAATAACATTTGAACTAAAAAAAATAAGATATAACAAAAAAACTCTAGATATGAGAAGCACACATTTACATGAACAATGTCTAAGAAATAGTAGTACAAAATAGATAACTTGATAAAAGAGTACAAAATTGAAACCTAGAAAGAATTAATCGGAAACTTCAACTCAAGTTTTGAGACACTTCTCTTTGTTTTTGGGGCTAAAAAATCTGGTATCCGTTTTAACTTTTACAGAGTATATTTTTTCCTTGCCTTGTAAAGTTTAGAAATAGGTCCTCTTAAAATATAGCTAATATCCTTATACAACATTATTGGATCTTTTCTACTGAGATTCAAGTAAATTGGAAATGTGGATAAAATCTGCACTCCTTTTTTGAATTTTAAGAAAGGAATGATGACATGGTTTACATGGATTCTCTTTGATGCCATTTTTTTTTAAAGAATTTTTAGAAAAGAATGAAGTTTTCAAGAATAAACAGAAGGCATACGAGAATGATACTTCTTCAGGTGATTCTAATTTAGTTGATATTCAAGATAATTATGTGTGTTTAGGAGTTTATTTTGGAGTTTTGTTTCAGGATGAGATTTTAAGTCAAGGGGAGAATTGTTGTGTATACCTCTCATCTCATCATATATTTTCATCAGGTTTAATTTAGCAAAATATAAAGAATAGTAGGCAGGCTATATTAAGGAGGAATAATTTAGTATTTAATATAGGGTATTTTATGAGATATTATTTATAGGTTACTCTTTTTAGAGATTTATGTTGTTATAAATATATCTCATCTGTACTCTATGTATTTATAGGTTTTCGTCTCTTGTTTCTGACCTCTCTTTCTAGAAACCCTAACATGAAATAAGTTTTTAGAGATTGATTTTGGACTCACTTGAGTGTAATTTAACACTTTCAATTCAAAAATTGTTGTTGAAGCCTGGAATAAGTATTTTTCTGGGGTTTTCCTTTTGTTTCTATGTGAAAATGCATTTTACTTGGTGCTTATGAAGGCATAATTAATGATGTTGTAACCAGGATAAGAACGGAGATCTTAAAAAATTAAACTGCACTTATAGTTCAAATTAAAGACCTTAATATACTTAAATTCAAATTTAAACAACTTCATTACAAGAAGCAAATTAATTACAACAGAAGTCCACCATCAAATGACAAACAAAGGCAAGCATTGTTGCTTAATTCATCCTAGAAAACATCATCTTCATCTCGAAAAACATCATCTATCCAACTCTTTATTTATTAAAACATGTACCTTTATACTTCGCCAATCATACCCTAATGGTAACAAAAGAGAAAAATCACGCACTTCGCCTCTTTTCCACTCCTTGATGGAAACGGCTTTCGACTTGCGTTGCATATAGTTTGTAATACAATTATCACGAGTAACCACCTCAAGTTCATATGAGAAAACATTTTGGCCCTGATCGGGCAGATCAATGTAATACAAAAAGAGAGCATACCCAACATTGGAGGGTTCCTTCGCAAGCAAAAAGAGATCTTTACCGGGTCCAAGTAAGATATAATAAAGAACCTCTTCATCAAATTGTAGTATATGGCAGGGTTTACCATAACTGTAGAAACTACCGACGTCGCTGTAGTGAGGGCCAGGGTTCCAGTGGTCTTTCCGAAAATGTGCCCGCTATTCTCCTACAAGCAAACTTCTCGTCATAAAATTTAAGAAATCAAGATTTGCCATAAGACAAATGATTATAGTAAGCTGTACTACATTAAGTTTAAGTTTCAATCAAGAACAATACAACCATGCAGTACCAACCAATAACTTGGTACCACAGCCATTAAACAATATTAAACACTGCATTTTTTCTTAGTGGATTTGCTGTACTGATACCAGGACAAAAAAGTATTAACCAGAAAAAAGTGCACCTGAAAAAGCCTTGTGATCACATTCTGGTATTGGGCATAGAGACGGGCCAAACTCACACGTTTTAGAGTGGATTTGCATTTGTGAGTATCGAAAAGACTGGCGGCAACCTAAATTGGCGTAAAGTTCCCATAGGCTTGCCCTTGATTATTATAATCTATTATGTGATGTGTGAATTCCCAACTCAGCATTAATTTAGTAAATAAAAAGTTTGTAAATAACACATATCAATTTTTTTTTTCATCATTATTGGAACTAAGTCTGAAAATATATTACCCCTGAAAATAATATTGTGATCGATCAATTATCCTTCAAATAGTGTTATGAAATGTGTTTCATCTGGACCTTAATTGAGTTTAAATTGGGAAATTGAATAGCCCTGGGCCTTAATAATTAGTTGAACTTCGTACAATTAATGAAAGCTCCCTTGGCAGGAATGAAATATTATAATGTGGATGTTAAGTTACCAAATGCAGGGTATATATATGTACAGACCAACAGTTTTCATTTTATTTTTTGCACTAGCTAGAGATTAAATTTAATTTTGCAGAATTGTGGGGGTAAAGTTAGTTTGAAGAAAAGAAACTTGGTTGTATGAAGGAGTGATTCGTAATGATGGTGGTTTAATTGCACAGCCAAGGATTTATTTTGATTTCGAATTGATTGTAATCTATTAGCAGATTAAATGGGGAAAAAATTGGGGACTACCTGGATAATTAGTGGAAGCAGAAGTGATTATCACAACAACAAAAAAAAAAAAAAAAGGGCCTGACCTAAGGTTTTTATTTTATAAAAGAAATGCTTCTTATTAATTTGAGGGGCCGTGACCAGTTGGGCTTAAACAATCTCCTTAAATAAATCATCTCCTTTTCTCCGTGGCCCCTTCTGTGTATTCATTCATGGAATTGGTCAGAAATTGTGGGAACACTGACTTGCTACACTGACTGTCACATTTTACTGACGCTGGTATTTAACCTTCTAATCAGAACAGTTGAGCATTTAAAAACCAATTGAAAACATTTGCCACCTTCTGTTTGTCCTTACTCAAGAGGAACAAACAGTGGGCATTCATTGATCAAGAGTTGAAAGTACAGTCTTATTCTTATATTACATAGAAGAGTTGCTATATATAGAAGAACACAACTCCTTTAAGACACAAATAACAGTACAAACATGCATCCAGACATTATCATATATATGTATCTCTTGAAACTCTTTGCTTGTGCGTCCACTAACCATGATTGTCTCTTGGAGTTCAGCACAGCCTAATAGCTATTGAAAAAATAACATAATCTTACAATCACCAAAAAAGAAAAACTACAGACCAAAACCCAGAAAAAAAACCAGCACATTCGTTGCAGCTGTTATATTACATACACAGAACCAGTACACATACCCAGAAAGAAACAAAATATCAAAAAACCAGAATACAACACATATGTTACCAGTAATGGATATGTTTTACAAAATTCACAGAAAAAACAATGAAGGAAAAAACAGTGTACCAGTGAGGACAAAACAGCAGCACCAGTAAGATGAAACCCAGTAACCTGTGACAAAATATAATTAATTTACAGTACCAGTGGGAGCAAAAATCAGTACCAGTACCAGTAACTCTCTCAAAGACTGCACCATTGAATGAACAAAAAAAAAAGTACTAGTGCCCAAACACAAATGATCAAGGGTATAATAGGAAATTAGTGAGTCAGTTGAAATGGTTGGTACCGGTAACAGCTCATAGCTCTAGAATCGCATCTAGCTCTCAAATTGAAGAAGTAATTAAAAAAAGTTCATGTCCAAAAAAGGAAATGGTTATTAAATCTCATCAAACAAAATGGTCATAAAATTTCCAAAAGGAATAGGACCTTTTGAAAACATAAAGAATTTTAAAAAAAATAGAGAAACAAGGATCAACCAAAGAATTTGAAGGGGTACACACCTCAATTTACACAGCCTTGCATTTTTAGCATATAGATATTTTTAGACAGTAGATAGGAGAGAGAGAGAGAGAGAGAGAGAGAGCGAGCGAACGAGAGCGGAGTCATTGAAGAAGATGAGCTCCGTTCTCTGCTCACTGGCTATGTGGCACGAATCTTAATGCGTTCTGGAGCTGTTTAGATGTCCATCAAACTAGAATTTAGTCGATGGGCATTGGAACTGTCAGGAATATTGTACTACTGCCACATATTGCCTATGGCCTACTCTGCCTTAGAGAATCACGTGCCAACAAGGAAAGGAAAAGATCACACCTCTAATGTATCATTAGCTGTATATTTAGATATGATTCTGTGTATATTTAGGAACTAGAATTGATTGGTAATTAGCTGTCTAATTTAGTGTTTCCTTTCTTATTTTGTATCTTCTGTAATATAATGGGCAGCTTTGCTCTCTGAACCTGACAATAAAGTTCTATTGATAATTCTTTCTTCAGAGTTCTTGTCATGGTATCAGAGCTCTTCTAAAGTTCAAATCATCAGCCTTCCTGTCTTGCTCACTCGCTGCTTGTACGGGGATATTCATCCCTGGGTACATCTTGTCTTCTCAGCAAACCTTCTGGCGAGTTTCAGATTGCCTTCTCAACAAGGTTCCAGGTGTATTAGATCATCAAGTCTCCCATCAGCAAGGTTGCTGACATCTCAGTTGCTTTCTTCGAAAAACTCAAGGTGGTAACATGTTTACTCGAATCTCGAACTACTCAAACTGCAAGTTGCGCATATCCCAGGAATGGATTTTTCCTCAAAAATTTCTGTGATCCCTGTCTGTTTGAATGGCAAAAACTACTCATTGTGGGAATTTAACCTTCGATGCTTTATTCAAGGCCATGAATTGTGGGGTTTAGTTGATGGTAGTGAAACCAAACCAGAAACCAAAGACAAAGAAAAAGACAAAGAAGAGGAAACTGTTAAAAAACTGAAAAAATGGGTCAGTGGGAACTCTCGTATCATGAGTTGGATTCTAGGATCTGTTGAACCCCAAATTGGCATCACCTTAGGCCATATCAAACCGCCTCTGACATGTGGAATTACCTGAAAAGCATATATCACCATGATAATGAGGCCCGAAAATATCAGATTGACCTTGAAATTCATGAGTATACTCAGGGACAGAAAAATATTCAGGATTATTACTCGGGTTTTATGGCATTATGGCTTGAGTATAATTCCATTCTATATTCCAAAGTCCCTAGTGCTGCCCTAGTTACTATCCAAGAACTGCAAGAAAAAAACATGCGAGATCAGTTTTTGATGAAACTGAGACCTGAATATGAACCAATAAGGAGACAGCTTATGGCCCGGAACCCCATCCCCACACTAACTGAATGTTTTAGAGAGATTATGCGGGAGGAACAAACCATGTTTACCCGATCTAGCATTGAAAAAGTTGTTCCTGGAAGTGACTCAATGGCGCTGATGACTCGGGGTAATCCTCGGGTCGGGAAAGAAGTACAATGTTATTCTTGCCAAGAGTACGGGCATATTGCAAAAGATTGTAAGAAGAAGTTCTGCAATTATTGTAAGAAGGGGGGCACATCATATCTGAATGTCGCTGTCGGCCTCAAAATCGACGCAACACAATGCAAGCCTTGGTTGTTCCAAACCAGCAGAACACTACAGCAACCACAACTCCAACTGCAGTTCAATCCCCTTCCAACTTCGCTGGTACTATCACACCTGAAGGCGTTCAACAGATGATCCAGTCTGCCCTATCTGCTATGGGACTGTCAGGTAACAATTCAAAAAAATGGTATATTGATTCAGGGGCATCGAACCATATGTGTGGGCAGTCACATAGTTTTCGGTCAATAACACAATATATGGGTACAGATAAAATATCTACTGCTAATGGTACTAATCTCTCTATTGTTGGTATTGGAGATGTTTCTTTAAAAGATAACACTTTAAATGATGTACTGTTGGTACCCAAATTAGCATCAAACTTGATCTCAGTTGGACAATTGGTGGAAAATAACTGTCATGTGCATTTTACTCCTCATGGTTGTGTTGTACAGGACCAGGAAACTGGGAAGATAGTAGGGAAGGCGCATAAGAGTGGACGACTTTTCTTTGTTGAAGGTGAACAAAACTTGTAAGATTCGATTGGTGCTGTATTTTCTGCATCCTTAAAAGAAGATCTTTGGACCTTGTGGCATCGTAAATTAGGCCATTTGAATTCTAATAGTTTATCTGTTATGTTTGACAAAGGACTTATTCCAAATAAAAAAATCAGTCCTAGTGTGTGTACTACTTGTGTGTTAGGCAAGAGTAAGGTTCTTCCGTTTCCTGTCAGTAACAATAAAACTATGAGACCATTTGAACTTATCCATTCTGATGTGTGGGGCCCATCTCCCATTCTGTCTGCATCTGGTTATAAGTACTTTGTGCTTTTTATTGATGATTTCACTAGATTTACTTGGGTATATTTAATACGAAATAAAACTGATGTCTTTCAAATATTTAAATACTATGTGGCAATGATTGAAAATCAATTTAATTGCATTATAAAAAATCTGAGATCAGATTCAGGTGGGGAATACATGTCGAATGATTTCCAAAAGTTTCTTTTAGAAAAAGGTATTTTTCATGAAAAATCTTGTCCAGCTACACCTCAACAAAATGGAGTAGCTGAGTGTAAAAACCGACACATCTTGGACATTGTTAGAACACTTCTTTTAGATGCTGCTATGCCATCCACTTTTTGGGATGAATTAAGCTGTTCTTACTTCTGTTTTTCTAATAAACCGTCAAATCTCAAAAAAATTGCAAAATGAGTCACCATATTTTCGGTTGTACCACAAACATCCCAGTTATGACATGCTTCACACCTTTGGTTGCGTGTGCTATGTTCATCTCCGATCTAAAGAACGCAACAAACTCTCACCTTTATCAGTAGAATGTGTCTTTCTAGGTTATGCTGTTGGACAAAAAGGTTTTCAGTGTTATGATCCCAAATCAAAGAAATTGAAAATCTCTCCCAATGTGGTCTTTCTTGAGTCTGTTTTTATTATAAAAAGTGTTCCAATTTATCTCCTGCAGTTTCTAAGTCCCTGTTACATCTTTTCCAACCAATAAATAATGTCTCAAACACTTCCATCAATTCCAGCTCATCCAACCGATTCAAACCAGGTTTTGTTTACACTCGACAAAAGAATAAGGAGTCCACTCTTGTGCCCCAAACTGAAAACTCTTCTCATGACCATCCCCTGATCACACAACCAGGTCTTATCAACTTGCATTATGAACAAACTCCAGAAGAAGACACACAACCTCATCCTAATCTGAATCTGGAGACAACCCGGGATAACTCTGAGTCTAACCTGATCACATCCACCTCAAATTTGGGTCAGCTGGACCTGATGACAATAGTACCTGAATCAGCTGAATGAATTCAGAAAATTCAAGGTTCAGAAGATCTACTCGTCTAACTCGGGCTCCCACACATTATGGTTTCCTAGCTACTATTCCTTCTGTAACAATTCCTGAATCATTCAAAGAGGTTGTTTCGCAAGAATGTTGGAATCAAGCTATGAAAGAAGAATTAAATGCACTCACACAAAATGATACCTGGGATTTGGTACATTGTCCGAAGAATATAAAACCAATTGGTTGCAAGTGGGTCTTCACTATTAAACAGAAACCGGATGGTACGATTGATCGCTATAAAGCCCATCTAGTGGCACTTGGGTATAGTCAGGAGTATGGGGTAGACTATCTCCAAACCTTTGCTCATGTTGCAAAGATGACAACAGTTCGTATTGTTCTTGCTCTAGCTGCTGCCCGAAACTGGTCCATTAAGCAAATGGACGTGAAAAACACATTTCTTCATGGTGAGTTGCGTGAAACCATTTACATGAAACCTCCACCAGGTGTGTGTCTTTCATCTCCAAATGAAGTGTGCAAATTGAAAATATCTCTTTATGGACTGAAACAAGCTCTACGTGAATGGTGCCACACTTTTAGAGATGTTGTCATATCCGTAAATTTTCAACAGAGCCAATATGATCCATCATTGTTCATTTCCAAAACCTCTAATGGAATTGCCATAGCACTTGTTTACGTTGATGACATCTTGATAACAGGGAGTGATTTGCAGAGCATTAGCAAACTCAGAGAGGCACTAACCTCTAGTTTTCAGATGAAGGATCTTGGGGAGGCACAATACTTTCTCGGACTCGAGGTTTATCGCACCAATGCTGGGTTGTTTGTTAATCAGCACAAGTACGTCACTGAGATCATCGAAAAGGCAAATCTTCAATTCTCTAGCTCAGCAATCACTCCTATGGAGGTTAATCTCAAACTTTACAAGGATGAAGGTGATCCTGTGCCGGATCCGGCAGTGTACCGGAGTCTAGTCGGTAGCTTGATATATCTGACTATCACACGACCGGATATCTCCTTTGCGGTCAATGTGGTTAGTCAATTTATGCATGCTCCTCGACATTGACACTTTGCAACTGTCCACCGTATTATTCGGTATCTAAAGGGTACTGCTGAAAGGGGGCTCTTTTTCTCTACCCAAAATGACTTGAAACTCTTAGCTTTTGCTGATGCCGATTGGGCTGGTTGCCCGAATACGAGACGTTCTACTACTGGTTGGTGTGTATATCTAGGTGATGCCTTGGTGTCTTGGAATAGTAAGAAGCAAGATCGTGTATCTAGGTCCTCTACAGAAGCTGAATATCGTGCTATGTCAGCTGCATGTGCTGAAATCATTTGGCTTAGAGGCTTACTTACTGATCTTGGGATCACCCAGTTTATGTCTACACCACTTCATGCAGACAATCTCAGTGCCATTCAAATCTCAGTAGATCCAGTTTTTCATGAACGAACTAAGCATATTGAGGTTGATTGTCATTTTATCAGGAATGCAGTTGACAGGGAGCTGATCACGCTTCCTCATGTACCTTCGAATCTTCAAACAGCAGATATTTTTACAAAAGCACTTCCTGCCAGTCGACATGATTTTCTGGTTAGCAAATTGATGTTAGTGTCATCACCACCATCAATTTGAGGGGGGATGTCAGGAATATTGTACTACTGCCACATATTGCCTATGGCCTACTCTGCCTTAGAGAATCACGTGCCAACAAGGAAAGGAAAAGATCACACCTCTAATGTATCATTAGCTGTATATTTAGATATGATTCTGTGTATATTTAGGAAATAGAATTGATTGGTAATTAGCTGTCTAATTTAGTGTTTCCTTTCTTATTTTGTATCTTCTGTAATATAATGGGCAGCTTTGCTCTCTGAACCTGACAATAAAGTTCTATTGATAATTATTTCTTCAGAGTTCTTGTCAGGAACACCCTGCTCCCACAAACATATAAGTAGCTATAGCTTTATCATTGAAGCACAAAATATTTTATTTTTTTGTTATTCCCAATTAAGTTTTAAGTAGCATAATTAAGGAATAGATACAGTAAATCCAAAAGTACATACTTATTATTAAATATTAATACACCCATGCACACCGTCATACAAGTAATTGAGTTGACAAAATAGTGCTGATAATATAAATGGATCACGACTGCATATAGAAAGTAATTCGGACACACATGCAGAAGTAACATTATTTCCGTGCTGGAATTAGTCTATCTCAACTCAGACGATCATGCAGCACTTCTCTTCTTTACTTTCACCATTAGTCCATTTTTCATTTGAAGAATAATAGACAGCTTTGGAGCAATGACATGGCCTTCTACCACCTCAAAGTAAAAATTATAAACCAGTGCAGCCGCAGCTGCTTTCATCAGAGTATAAGCCATGTCCTTTCCCAAACAAGTCCTTGGACCAGTATTAAAAGACATAAACTTATACGACGGTTCGTATTTCAACTTGTTTTTGTCAGAAATCCATCGTTCAGGTTTGAATTCTGAGCAATCTTTTCCCCAAACCTCCTCTATCCTTGCCATTGAGTAAATTGATATAAGAATCTTTATGCCGGGAGTTGCCAAGAAACCGCTCGGTAGCATATCATCCTTCAACACCCCTTTGTGCTCAAATGGAACTGGGGGAAAGAGCCGGAGTGCTTCATTTAGTGCAGCATGCAAGTAGACTGATTTTGCAATCTCTTCGGGATTAAATATGGCCATCCCGTCAGAGGTGAAGCTCCGAGAAAATGAATTCAATTCATTTAGGATCTTTTCCTCGACATGACGATTTTGTGTAAGCAGCCAGAGGAACCATGAGAGGCCAACCCCAATTGTGTCACGACCTGCTAGCATTAGGGTGACAGTAGTGTCTCTCAAGAACTTGTCTGTGTTGCCGGTTTCGTTATCATCTATATAACATGATAACAAATCAGGCATGTTCTCTATCCCCTTTGTTGCCTTATTCTCGGCTCTCCTTTTCTCAATTGCTACTTCGACAAATCGATCAATCACTCTCCTTGCATCAGCTAGCTTCTTTTCTCTTCCCATATTTAGTCTTCGTAAAAGCTTCCACACAGCCACCGGCATGGCATGCCGAAATAACAAACTCTCTATGGCATCATCCATTGCTCGAGCAAAAGGTACAGTCGGTAACTCGATAGAGAGGCTCTTAGGATCGGCACCAATGACTAATTTGGCAGTCATGTCGAAAGTTAGCCGCATAAACACATCTTGCATGTCTATAGGTTGACCTTGCTTGGATGCATGGGCCAAGAATGGGAGGAGTGCCTCCTCCACTATGTCCCGGCCTGACTGCGCCACATAGGCACGAAAGCGAGAGTGGGATAATAACATTTGGTGCTTAACACGTTGAGACCGCCATATGTCAGCATCAGAATTAACGATGCCATCACCAAGTACATCGAATATCTCCAAAAACTCCTTGCCTTTAGGATAGTTTTGGAAATTTGTTGTGAAGATATGTTGTATGTTCAAGGGATCACATGTGAAAAAGAGATTCATGCCTGCAAACCATCCACCACGGAAATAGAAGTTGCAACGGCACCTACATAGGACGTCGGTACTATACGCATGTAAATTGTGGAGATGTAATATTAGTGCCGGCATCATGCCCAGTAACGGCCAATACACCGGAACATTAGGTTGTTTGTTTCTAGAGGAGACAAAGTTATGGTAGTAATAGAGGAAAAGAAGGAGGCAAGGAATGGAGAACATAAGCTCCAGAGGAGAAAGAGATGGCCAGGCCATTGTTTGCTAGGTTGAGATGGAGAGGATGTGCATTGGCTTAGATATATATATAGTAATTTCCTTTGTCTATGTGACTGTGCAAACCATTGGTTACATATGCTTGACAGCACATTACATTGATTCTGATTGGAAATTGCAAAAGTGCATTATTAGTTTCAATGAGCTTACTACACCTCATACTGGTGAGTTAATTGCAGATGTCATCTTTAAGTCTCTTATAAAATGGGTATTCAAGACAAAATTGGGGCAATCACTCTAGATAATACATTCAATAATGATAGGGTTGTTACCATGTGAGGTCTAATTTTCAAGAAAGGGACAAGTTACATTTTGGTGGGCTCTTTTTTCATGTGAGATGTTGTGCTCAAATATTAAATCTGGTTGTGCAAGATGGTCTTAGTAAAATCGATGATTGTATTTCGAAAATTAGAGGAGTGAAATACCTTAAAAGGACCACTGTTTGTCTTCTAAAATTTGGTGAAGTAGCAAAAGGTTTTGACATCCAAACTAGTCGATCGTTATGTAGCGATGTCAAAACTAGGTGGAACTCAACACATCGCATGCTTGAATCGGCTATTTATTACAAATTCACATTTCAACAATATGACATGAGAGAATAACTTTGTTTGGTTGCCCACAGATGATGAATGGATAAGAGCCGAAAAAGTGTGCAAGTTGCTTGAAGCTTTTTTGGATGCCACTAACTTATTCTCGAAGTTATTGTACCCAACCGCAAATTTGTTTCTTGTGAAAATTTTTAAGGTAAAAAAAGTGATAAGTGAGGCACATACATCGGATGATCCATTCTTGAGGCTTATGAGTGTACCTATGTATGCAAAGTTTGAGAGGTTTTGGGGAGAAGTTGGGTTGCTTATGTCAATTGCATGTATTCCAGATCCATGGTTTAAATTGGTCGCAGTTTTATTCAGTTTTACAAGGTTGTATCCAAATTCAGATGATGTTATTACTCAAAAAGAAGAGGTAATCACTAATCTTAAAGTTATATTTGAAAAGTATTCAAAGGAGCAAATGGTGGCTAAGGATAAGGCTGCTGCTAAGGTTGTCGCAAGCACCTCAAATTCGGCAGCAGCTGCTGCCCATACCATGCGGGCACCAATAGATGATGATTTTCATGCTTTTTGTAAGACTAGGGGGGTAGAAAAGCCACCCTAATCTGACCTTGAGGTATATTTGGAAGAACCCAATTATTTGGTAGAAGATGAGGCTTCTGTTGATGTTTTGAAGTGGTGGAATCAAAATTCCAGCAAGTATTCTGTTCTAAGCAAGTGGCGCGTTGTAGAAAAATAGGTAGTATTAGGGACAATAAGCCTCAGAGCCCTTAACGGGTTTTGTTCATCATAGGCTAAATAAGAAATAAAGGGGGCAACTAAATTTGGTTATAAAGTTACTCAACCTTTAATTATTCCTTAATATGGCAAGTTACCGTTTTATTTTCCAACAGCTATTTTCCTTTCACTTTGTTATATATAGCGCACTGTACAACATTTTCATATAACAAGAATACTGTTTTCTCTTCATCTCTTATTCTATGTTTTCATATCAAAAACTATTACGCGTGATGTGCTTTTCATTCCCATCACAACTGTGGTTTCGGAATCGGCCTTTAGTGCCGGAGGTCATATATTAGACGACTATCGAAGTTCTCTCTCCAAAGATATGGTGGAGATTCTCGTTTGTGGAAGTGATTGGATAAAGGCTAGCTAGGCTACCGCAAAAACCACCACTCAAACGTTACAAGTAAGAGTTCAGTTCCAAATTTGTATTCGTTTAAAGCTTTATACTCACTTTTTATTAATACTTCCAATCCCAAACGAGCAATGATTAATCCAAACAGTATGATATTCCAATATGAAGTACATTTTTATGAAGTAGCATCAGTTTATGTGCACATCAAATCTGAGTGGTTACATCAGTTTATGTGCACATTGGTTTAGTACAGAGAACATACTTAGTTGGGTCACATCAGATTATTTAATGGAGTGGTTAGTAGTTGAATAAATATATGGTTTTCATCTCTGAAATGAACAAGCAACTTACAGTTATTAGTTTCTTTCTCAGAACTGTATCATCAGTTTGGAAATGTGACTACATGTTTCCATACAAAAGTTTGATACACAGAGACGGTTTAATCATGAATTTAACCAACTCAAGTTTAATCAACTCAATGATAATGTTTTTTCTGCATGTTTTCATACATAGAGCAAGTTTAACCCTACTGCCTTTCCATTTCTCAAATTCTCACGGTGCATTTTTATTTTTAATATTTTTTTTACTTTCTTATGTATAAAAATTTCGGAGAAGAAAGAGTTTAGATAATTATATAATATTGAATAGACTATGTGTATGAGTAGTGTACTACTTTGTTTTGGAAATAAGACATGGTTTATTATGGACCATGTGCAGGTTGATTATTAAATAGAAAACAACTATTCTGAATGTATATTTAGCGCTAATGGAAACATTTAATGCAATATTCAATATTGATTATACTATCTAAGGAAACATTTAATTCAATGGTACAAATTTGGACCAACTACTTTAATTTTGTAATGACCACAATATATATAAAACGAGTAATGAAGAAAATTAACTGTTTAATTTTGTCGGTACAATATAAATTTTTTTTATTTTTTTTAAGGTTAGTGACTTTAATTTTTTTTTTAATTAAAAGTTATGTATATATACATTATCAGAAAAAAAAAGTAACTACATAGGCGGATAAACCCCATTTTTTATAAAGAGCAAGGGAAGTTTCAATATTCTAGCTGCTAGAAATTAAATTATATTAATTAGCCTTTATAGGTACAACAGTACCACACAAGTGCCAGCTATAATTATTCCAGCAATCATCTAATTTCTTAGCATAAAAAAAATCTCTCTGCATTATATATTTGTTATTTTTTGCATTTTAGCAAAAATGTGAATGTAATATATTCCCCGTTATTTAGTCTGAATTGGATGTATATATACTGAAATTTTTATTAATTACCATTTAAAAAAAAATAAACCAAAACACCATTGAAATTGGGGAATTCAATATTGATTATTAAATTAAACAGTTAATTTGGGTATTCCAATCCCAAACGAGCAATGATTAATCCAAACAGTATGATATTCCAATATGAAGTACATTTTTATGAAGTAGCATCAGTTTATGTGCACATCAAATCTGAGTGGTTACATCAGTTTATGTGCACATTGGTTTAGTACAGAGAACATACTTAGTTGGGTCACATCAGATTATTTAATGGAGTGGTTAGTAGTTGAATAAATATATGGTTTTCATCTCTGAAATGAACAAGCAACTTACAGTTATTACTTTCTTTCTCAAAACTGTAGCATCAGTGGAAATGTGACTACATGTTTCCATACAAAAGTTTTGATACACAGAGTAGGTTTAATCATGAATTTAACCAATTCAAGTTTAATCAACTCAATGATAATGTATTTTCTGCATGTTTTCATACATAGAGCAGGTTTAATGATTGTGGGGGAATTTATATTTTTTTTTTCTTGCAACTTGATCTGTTATTTTGGAACTTCAATTTATCATCTTCTTCTTTTTTTCTCTCAAAGAAAAGTGCCATGACCACTATATCTTACATCATTGATCATTTACTATATATTTTTTTTAATGATCTATTGCCAACTGGTATAATATAGATTGAAGATTTGAAGATGAAGATGATTACCGAGGATCACTTGCTCCTTTTTTTTTGTTAACTGAAAGTGTGATATGTTTTTGTTAACTGAAAGTGTGATATTTTGAACAGTGTGACATGTTTTTACTTATGTACTTCTTTTATTTTGTTAAATGATCATTGACATGTTTATAATTTGTGGATTGTTTGTTGAATTGTTATGAGCAAGTATCAAAGGGGCTGAGGGAGACAGTAAACAATTTACTTTGAATGGAAGTTTACTGACATATCAACTGACATGTTGACTCGGACTCGGCTGATTTTTTGAACCATGGCCGGAAAAAATAGCGATCTGATATTTCCCGAGTTGACTCGCTTGGACGAGTTATCTACAGAAAATCGATAAAATAGGGGCTAAATCAAAATAATTGGCCGAATTTTCACTCATTCTCTTACCTCTAGTGCAAAATTAAGTATATTGTTTTAGTACTTTAATCGGACCAATTTTGAATTTTTGCAATGGCAGTCAAAGGATTTGGGCCGAAATTTTTAAAAATAAGAAAATATATATTAAATAAGAAATGTTGCGCGTGAATTTCAAAAATAGAAAGGCATTAACAAGCCGACGCCATGGCACATCTCAACTCAAGAAACAAGAAAAAAAAATTATATATATGTATTGGACGCCATGGCCCATGGCTCCCACAGGTAATTAGTCAAAATGGAATTATCTATTATCATTTACAAATAAAATATTTTGAAAATCAGAAATCGTTTAATTAACTTCCAAAAATAAGTCAATGACTCCTCAAATGAAAAAAGTACCAAAATCTAACATGTTGTATTTTTTTTTTTTTAATTACATATATTTGAACACACAAAATTTTATCATCTTTATTATTATTGAAATAAATTTCGTTGAATCAAATAGAAAAAAAAAATTGTTCTACTATGATTTTTTGACTAATCCCTATGAAGTGTCATCATTAGAGATAGGAATTAAGTCATTTACACAAATCACCTTTGGGAGCTATGGGCCATGGCGTCCCATATATATATTTGTTTCTTGGGTTGAGATGTGCCATGGCGTCCCGCAGGGACGCCATAGCTTGTTACTACCTTCCTATTTTTAAAATTTCCGCATAGCATTTCTTATTTTTAATATATTTTTTTATTTTGTTATGAATAAAAAATTCGGGGATTTGGGGGAGTCACGGATATAGAAAGAAGAAGAAAGCCGAAATTTTTATATATATAAAAATAAAAAATATTAAAAATAAGAAATGCACCGTGAGAATTTGAAAAATGAGAAGACAGTAACAAGCTATGACGTCCCTGCGGGACGCCATGGCACATCTCAACCCAAGAAATAAAAAAAAATATTTATATATATATATATATATATATACATATATAGAGAGAGAGAGAGAGAGAGAGAGAGAGACGCCATGGTGTCCTGCAGGGACGCCATGATCCCCTACTGCCTTCCCATTTTTCAAATTCTCACGGTGCATTTTTTATTTTTAATATTTTTTTTTTACTTTCTTATGTATAAAAATTTCGGAGAAGAAAGAGTTCAGATAATTAATTAATTATACAATATTTAATAGACTATGTGTATGAGTAGTGTACTACTTTGTTTTGGAAAGAAGACATGGTTTATTATGGACCATGTGCAGGTTGATTATTGAATAGAAAACAACTATTCTGAATGTAAATTCAGCGCTAATGGAAACATTTAATGCAACATTCAATATTGATTAATCAATGGTACAAATTTGGACAAACTCCTTTAATTTTGTAAAGACCACAATTAAGGAAAGGGAAATTTTGTTACTGTTATCCAACAAAAATTTGAGAATCATTTTATATATTAACAATCTTTACTATTTTTCTGTTTCTATTTTTCTATTACAGTATAAAATGCTTCGACAAATTTACATATTATGTAAAATATAAGAACAAATTGAATTACTGTGTACAATCATATTATATGAAACTAATTATCTGCAAAAATATTATTAATTAATTAATTTTATTATGAATGCTTATATAATTTTATTGTATTATATTATAATAGTGTATTATTTGAGTGTAATCTTATCTTAACATCATTTTATGATTAATTATTTTTTTCTATTAATTTTCTGATTTTTTAGTACAAAACAAGCTTCTGCAAAAATATCCGAGTTTCAAATTCGATTCTTCCGATTTCGGCCGATTCATCTGATTCCGATTCCACGGTGAAGTATCTGATTTCGATTCCAATTCCGAGTTTCGGAATCATGGTAAACAGTTGCCAAAATGTTCTCATTTTTCATTCAACCATACTATATTTCAACATATGCACATTCCCATTTTTATTTTTATTTTGATTGTTATTTAAGCACTGACTGTATATGGCATATGCCTTATGCAGCTATGCTAGATTACAAATAATAAAAAAAATCTTATTAAAAACGAGTTGATTCACAAATCACGAGTCAACTCGAGTTACTCGCGAATTGAGTTCAAGTCAGCAAGCCAGCTCGGCTCGGTATTCTTAATTCGAATCAACTCGTCTCATTGTCTTCCCAGTTGAATTTGAGTTATCCATAATTCGAACTAACTCGGCTCGTGTGCCAGTGAGCCAAATTAAATATCGCGTACCTACTAACCACAACATGAGGTCCACAAGTTTGGACCTGATGTATCGCTTAATAGGTAAGTGATATTTGATTTTTTTTTTTTTGGTTAAAGCCTGTAGGCAAGTTTGATTGCTTCATCTTGTAATTACAGCATATTGGCAGGGATACAAAAGTAAAAGGAGAAAACAATAAAAGGGAAACCAGCACACCAAGAAGAAAAAAAAAACCAAAAAAGAAACCATCTACCAGAACAGAAAAAATAAAAGAAAAAGCCCTGCACAGCATCTGGTACATCATGAAATTACTGCTATATATCAGAGAAGATCGGAAAGGTACATCCCGCAAAAATCAACTTTTCTTTGCGTGCCCGATTAGCAAATTGGTGGGCCTCTATGTTATCTTCTCTTCGTATAAATCTACAGCAGTATTGTGGATGTGATCGCAAAATGGTCACTATCGCATCAATTCCGCATATGAGCGCCAGTCAGCAGCTTGCAACAATTGAAATATTCGCAAAATGGTCACTATCTGCTATATGACTGATAAATATGTTAGTAGCCAAATTAAATATCGCTTACCTACTACCAACAACAACATGAGGACCACAAGTTTGGACCTCATGTATGGCTTAATAGGTAAGCGATATTTAATTTTTTTTCTTTTTTTTTGGTTAAAGCCCGTAGGCAAGTTTCATTGCTTAATCTTGTAGTTACAGCATACTGGTTTCTTTTTTATGAGTGATAAATATGTAGGTCGGATAAATAAATATGTAGGTCGGATAAAGAATATTGGTTTCTTTTTTATGAGTGATAAATATGTTAGTAGTCTAATTTACAAGAGCAGCAAACTGCATTGTCAGTATTAAATAAGGTCTTTGCTCTTAGGTGGTACGTCAATCTCCAAACAGTGTGTGTAGTGCGTCCTTTGTCTTGTTCTAGCCCCACGACTTCAAATTAATTGGACGGTGATGGCTTGATGGGATGGGAAAAATATATGATCCAACGGTTGTCATATCATGCATGCTCAATAGCGAACCCCATCCAACACCAGATATAAAAAACAAAAACAATTTCCGGAATCCGGATAGTTCCACGAGGAAACTGTAAATAATAGAGGGACATTTATATGTACAAAGTTTTTTGGTTAGGGATCCGAATTCAAACTTTCTTTCTTTTCAGTTACAATTTTTTGGGTTTCATTTTACAGCCTCACACCATTATTTATTGTATACTAATTGTGTGACTGATCATTGGTCCGCTCACATTGAGGCTTAATTGTATACTATAATCAGATTTCAAATTTAAACTTGCCCTAAGTTATTAAACACAATCTACTTATCTACATCATTTGCTGTTTGCTATACATGTTTGTAGATGATTATAAAATTCTGATGACTATTTTTTTTCAATATTAATTAACCAAATTGATTGCAAATCCATAAGTTCTTGATCAGTATTTTCTCATCAAGAAAAGTGCTTTTTATTCTCTTTATATTTTGATAAATCTGGATTCCTGGGAATAATTATGTACAAGGCTTACTGGTAAATTAGACTGTGGTCCACTGGTAATTAGACTGTACTCTATTATGATTTTGTACTCTTTTTTCAAAATTGTCAAAGAGACACATCACTGGTACTAGTATTCCTGTAACATAGTGTTGAGCACAGCTTGCACCTAATTTGCACTGGACCAAAACTATTGACATATTCTCATAAAACTAAAGTGGATGTGTTGGAAATTTATTTCAAAACTCAAAATTTATGTAAATAAATACTAATTTTTATATTAATGTTTTTTTTAAGTTTATGAATTGTAGAGCTTAATTAATTTCTTTGATGCATAGATACACAATTAAATGACATTCATTCTTTTAATTGTTATTAATAAAAATAAAGGGTAATAGCTATTCTTTTGGTCCACAGATTTCATTGACATGAATAGCAATTAATATTTGATCCGTTGATGCTATCCACGGAATAGCTATTTCTTTGAATATTTATTGTAATGGCTATTTGAAAGTTATATATTTTTATATAATAACGGTAGGAGAATGAATATGAATTTAAATGTCATGAATGCATAAATTTGCTTATAAATAGTATATAATATTTGAAGAGCAAATTATCTAATCATCCAATAATCCAACAATTTACATACTCCCATGCTCATTCTCTTAGCTCTATAATTCATAAATTCAATTCCTATTCTCCCACAAACAAATATTTTCTTTATAGAAAACATATTGTTCTGCTATCATTGTGGAAAGAAGTTACATCAACCTCTACCACGATTGCGCCCGCAGGCAGAGGAATACCAGCGTAACTTGGGGCAAGCTTAACCGATTATTTCTGCGTTTAGGACGGGAAGTTGCCTTAGGTCCGCATTTTGCAGCTCCGGGTAATAAACTTTTAATTATATTCTTGATTATATTTTTTTATATTTAGTGATCAAAATTCAGATTTAAATCTAGTTGGTTAGTTCAATTTTTCCAACAATCTAAGGCAAGTACCCGTAATCTGAATTTGATCAAATTAAAATTCTGATTTTAATTATTTTATAATTATAAAATTAATTAGATTACCGAAATGCAAGATAAAAAAATCAAAATCAAAATCAAAATTAAGGTCATAACAAAACCTATTTCCCTGATTCGGGTAGTATTTTGTATGAACTATCACTGTGGTTTTGTGATTTTAAATTTAGCCGTTATGATTACTCTAAAATTGCATTCAATTATTATTATTATAATCAGAGAAGTTAGGAATATAAATCTGAATTTGGATAGATGTTGCAATTTATGAAATTAAATTCAGTCCCTTATATATAAATTAATGTTATGATGATTGAACGCATTAGGAATTATATTTGTTAATTAATTTTCAAATATGAGAAAGGCTTTCTGCTATAAAAATAAAAATAATCTTAATAGTAAATTAAGTTTCTAATTTAGTTGGTGCTAATCTTCTTGACTGAATTTTTTCTTGAATTTTATTTATTCGATCAAGTTAACAAAGAACTTTGATAAAATCACAACAGTTAATGTTATTCTAAGATTTATTAATATATTGAAAATTCTAAAAAATTAAAATCGGTAAAGTTTTAAATTAAGTTACAATTGGATTAGTCAAGTGCTATGTGTGCGGCAGATTTTAATTATATGATTGTTTTTTTAATCTGGTCACTGAGAAATGAAAACTGAAATTACTAAGTACTTTTTTTTGTACTATATATATGACGAAATATTATAATGATGAAGAAGCCTTATTTGGCATCTCTTCGTTTGGTATTTCAAGAAAGAAACAAAATCAAAACCATCTTAATTTGCTTCTTCGTTTGGTAATGTATGTATGTATGAGCACGGAGGGTTGTCTGCTCTGTCGTCGGGGTGTGCATAGAAGAATAATCACATTTCAGCAATGTAATTCCAACAAAATCAACCGATCAGAGAGAATGAAATAGCGATTTTAGAAATGCAATTTTCTACATGCAGTTTATAATACATACCCACGAGATTGAATACGCATTTAGAAAAATTGGCATGCAATTAATACCCACGACCAAAAACACCTATGTAGAAAAATACGCAAGATGATAATACCCACGAGATTGAATAAGATGATAATACCCACGAGATTGAATACGTATGTTGAAAATTTGGCATGCAGTTAATACTCATGAGCTAAAGCACCCATGTACAAAAATGCGCATTCAGAAAAATAGGCACGCAATAAGAACCCACCAAAATGGCGGGTGTGCATTTTGCAGCCACGTACCATTAATGTTTGTGCCTTTACGTACGGAGATGATACCCATGGGGATACAATACTTATGCAAAAAGTACCCTCGGAGTTGTTGATGTTTTCTCTGTCAAGAAGATTTTTCCAAAATATTTGGTGGGAAGAGGTTTTTGCGTCCTTAACTTATTGCATTAGTAATCCCACAAAGAAGCTTATCATATTATATTACCGATAAGGTAGGTTTTTTTACAGCCATGGATTTAATCTAGATTCTGTTAGTGCTTGTATGACGACCTAACAAGCAAAATCTGACAACATCTATAAGAAAAAAAGAGCAAGGTGCCCAGTAAAAAGTAAAATTTATCAATACTGCACCAAACAACCACCACAAAACAAATTTATTGATCACATTAGAAATCTCAAGGAAAATAAACAAGATCCAGTATGATTCTCAACATACAAATTAACACAACAAAAACAAATATACAAATATGAATTGTTCTTCATACTTCTGAACGCTCAGTCATGCCTTATTATGTATCTGTAATAGTAGTCAATATTATAACCTTAAAAAAAATTGTAGTCAAAATTCAGAAAAAATAATGATAAAGTGAAAGTGTGCTAAGAAGAGATTTGTATATGGAGCTTGATAACCTTGCAGTAGACAACCATGTCACTTCCTTATTTTAGAATTTTATGTCTTCTATTTGTTTCTAAAAATATTTAGTTATACACTTATATACTGTGGAATTTTACTAGAAAGAATTTTGGTACAATATATAGTACCTTAAAACCAATCTACCGAGGCTTCCTGACGACAATGAAGTACATTGGTGTGAAGATCTCTTTCCTGGACGAAGTGCGTTTGTATCAATGTTTGAACATTAAGAGAAAAAAAAAAATCATTAAATAGCCGATTTAGTGTTTTCCACATCTCAATTTCTGTTCTCTTAAAGATGCTCAAACTAAAGAAGTGCGCGCAAGCCGCCTTGAATAATTGAGGAGAAGATTGGAGAATGACATATAGTGAAATGTTTTACAGCTATGTGCTGCATATGTGATACTTTTCATTTTAGGTACCATAATATTTCAATACTGTTTCGGAGTACATAAATTATTTACTACAACTAGGAAGGACTTACTTTCCTCCCTCTACAAAATCAAAGTTAAAGACTTACTTTCCTCCCTCTACAAGGCCCTCGGCTGCTCTCTCTCTAGGATGGATGAGACTCTCTCACTCCCTTCCGGTGCCAGCTTTAAATACTCCAATGTCTTCACCTGTAAACAAAGACAAACAAAAGTTTGTTTCATCTCCTTATAAATAACAAGAAAAAATTCAATATCTGCCAGATTTTAATTAGATGTATGACAATTGTGGGATGCTATTTGCATATATAAAAAACTGGGAAAATATTTGCAAATAACAACCAACAAGAAAAGAAATAGATTCTGTGGCTTTGTACCAAACTGCGAGTAAAGAGGCGGCCGATAGCAGTCAATCGAAAATTAGAAAGAGAATAGTGGCTCCTATCCAATGGCAAGTACCAGGGCACTGGAGAAACTTCGGCAAGATTCTTCTCCCAAACAACCTTAAACCAAATAAGATAGAATTACATAAGAAATTAAAACCATTTTCATATGTTTTATCTTTGTGTGGTATTTAACAGGAATACTAAATAAGGACTATTTGCATACTGGTACTGCTAACTTACTGGAATGTACGTACAGGTGTCTAACATTATATAAGCTTCTACCACAGCATACACCACTGACATGGCAGTTTAAGACTCATGTAAGTTAAGAAAAAATAAGCTCCTAAAATGCCATAAAAAGGAAAGAAAAAAGAAACAAGTATTATCTAGTACTCAGTTGTTAGCGCGCGGGCTAACCTCAAATTTAGCATCAATGGCAGCTTGGAGGCACTGTTTAGTGCTTCTGATATCAGGAAGGCCATTCCCAAGTTCAATCTCAGCCTTTATCTTTTGGTGTCCAGGGTTCGTTGCATCATAATGGTCAGTTAAGCACCACTCATTGGCTGCAAAGCATTGGCCAGGCTTTAACACACGGTATAACTCCTTGTAGCACCCCACCTACAAAAGTTTAGTTGATATTACAGGATACTGTACAATTATTTTACTGTGCTGCATTGATTGGAAAAGAAGCACATCCCTGTGATTATTATTTTTCTTTCTTACATTCTGGTACATCAGGTTATAGAATTTTACATGAGATTCAAATACCTAGAATGATACATTTCAACTGATATAGGTTCAAGCATGTAACATGCAAGTGGTTAGTGCAATCATGTTTCCCAAGATTAGTGGTTAGTGCATTAATTTCTCATTATAAATCATGTTGCCAATAAAGTTATAAACATTTCCAGAACACCTATATTTTGAATTTGCGAAAAACACCCAGAACTAACATGACACTAAAATTATCACCATTTCCTTAGTTCCTGATCATCAACATACTTTTAATTCATTTTGAACTCATGAAGGGTCAATAAAAAACTACTTTCTGAAGAATCTAATACCCTAGAAAGGATAATATAAAGGCGTCTCTTGCATGCAACATTTTTCTTAATGTTTCAATGATATTCAAAACAGGGTTTAGATAAGAACTGTAACATAAGTGCTTTTTAAAATTACAAAATAGCTCATGTGCGAAATGAGAGAGATGATAGAAACAATTTTTTTACCAGGTCCGATGCATGGCATGTGGACTCTATTGCATAAACAACATCATAGGTGTTGTCAGGGAAAGGCATGTTCATGAAATCTGCCTGAAAAAAGTAAAACAAAGAATATTTAGAGATGTAAACAACTATATAAAATTATAAAGTTTTGAGCATTGCACTAAACGAATATTGTAAATTAACTTGGCGAATCTTCATAACAGTATACAACGGAAAAATTATACAGAGCAAAACTTGTCCTTAACAAAGTCACAAGTTTGACCCAGCCCAACAGAATTATTCAGTTCCTATTTCACAATAGATACAAAATTCCAAGTTAACTGATGCTTCGCAAGGAAACAAGAAAAAAAAAAAACAGGAAAATGTTTACTAAAGAAGCGGAAATCATACCTTGCCCCTCGAAATTTGGTATTCATTATTATTCAGTCCAGTAACTGATGCACCACTGAAATAATTTTTTTATTTCAGAAATCTAACAGTAATATCAGAAGAAACATACATAATCCTCTGTTCTAGCTAACCATAAATTGGTAAAAGAAACTTACAGCAAATATTGTGGCAAGAAGTAGAAAAGACTGATGTCAGTCTTAAATAAATAATAAAAGATTAATTCTGTGTTACCCCCCTGCTATACCGCATGCATGTCTAATCAATCCCCTAAGATTGAAGAACTTGTACCTGAATCTTGCAATCTCTCTAAGTGGGCCTCCAATTCCACATCCCACATCCAAGACCTACATATGAAGTCATATTAGCAGATCATTATTTATTTGTTGCCATGGAATCATAATGAAATATTAGGAAAAAATTATAAAATTACTATACCTTCATTCCTGGTTTTAATCCAAGGTGTAGTGCAAGAAAGTGTTCATTCCTTTTTATGCTCTCACGTAGAGTTTCACCTTTCCATCTAACATAATATTAAAGTATACAAGTTAATTAGCACACTCCACTATGTCATGGTGCTAACACTACAGCAAAACAAATTTAGAAAGAAGAAGATTATGAGGTTTTCTTTTATATTTGGTCATTTTGTTTTGCAAATCATGTAGCAGATCTTAATTATTTGGACAATGCACCCAGCATTTCTCATAGTGGCAGCTTATAACAAATAAGTTTGGCCATTAAATAACATCTAAAAGCAATAAGTTGTCCCTTAGTTTCTTTATTCCTCCTCATTTTCTTAGTACCCAGCTGATGAAAACTAAGAAACCAACATCTATGGTCTTGTGTTGCTTTTGCATTAAAGTTGGGCTTCGGAAAAGGCGTTATAAAACTGTCAACATTTGCAAATATAAAAATGTAGGGTGGTATATGCACATATCTGGAATATATGTGTGCTAAGAAGATATATGATAAATGTTAGGTAACCTTAGAAAATACTGTCAGATGTTGGCGACTAAGTTGTGAAAGAAAAACTTAGTTTCAATATAGAGAACATAGTTATGACCTGTGTGCAAAGTGGAAGGATTCACCCCATCCATACTCATAGAAGCTGGTTGCAAGATCATAATACTTGTTAACCTGAGAATTAGATAAAAAAAGACATGAGATAGATATGACTACATGGATTCAAGTTCCAAGATAGATTACAGTTTATAAAAATAAACCAAGTATGTTAAGACTTAGTTGGATGATTTATTTGTGTTAAATTTTATCATTGGAAATTGACAAATTAATGATTAGTCAATTCAATAGCCAATTCAATAGAAAATAAAAGATGTAAACAATCACCATGTCAGCGTAGTTGGATTTTCTTGTTTCCTCATCACCTCCGTAGGAAGTATGATACTTCTCATATCTAGAAGTAGAGTTCAAATACTCCGAAGTTAAAATAACTTCATAATTTAGCAAATAATCATGAGGACAAAACTGTTCTCATTGTTCCAGAACAATACAAAATGCATTCTAAATAATGAATTTGCACAAAAAAAATTCTATATGCAGCACTCCCTAGCTATCAAATCATACAGTTCTACAATTTATCCCAATTTCAAGTTCGATTTTTTTCTCAATAACAAATAATAAAGTTATTCATGACAACAAAAGTATACCTGAGATTGAGAACAAACTAAAACCCTTACATTAAATCATACAGGCATAAATTTTACGGTATGGGTCAGGTGGAGACATTTTCATACCATGTAATTAACGAGTAAATTGATAGCATATACAATTTAACTAAAAATATAATAAATAAATATATTAAATACATCATGTACCTAATATCACAAAATATAAAAAATTTATTTTTTGGCCCATTTGTGATTTTTTATTTCATTATTTAAAAAATATATTAATTATTAATTAAACAAAATTATAAAATATTGTAATAATTCATTTTGTCATAAATTACTAACTAAAAATATTATATGAACCGTAATATAGATCAATCTAATTATAATAATAAATTTATATATTTATATGTATAAACAATATCATATATAATTTTATATTTATTAATTATCCTATAAAGTAATGGATACGAAATAGCTTTACCCATACCCTTACCCAATGAGCTAACAAAAAATATTTCTTACCTGCACAGGGGCGGAGGCAGGGTTTGACTGAATGGGGGTCAACAAAATTTTTTCAATAAGTGGTGAGTCAGAGAGAGAGAGAGAGTGATAGATAATATAAAATAAGAATTGTCTTGTGACACTTGAGCTTTTTTATTTTTTTGATTAAAAAATGTTCTACAATGCTAGAAGTCCCTCAAATTGTACATAAGTATTTTTTTTTTTTTTAAATGGGGGTCAATAGTATAAAATTTCACAAAAAATATGGGGGTCAATTTCTTCTACATGTAGCATTTTATTATAAAGTATAAAACAAAAGCATAGTACAATACCAGTTTTTGAAGAAAAAATGGGGGTCAATTGACCCCATTCTATTAAGCTATATCCGCCACTGCCAATGCATACCCATACCCAATAAGCTATATACCAAAAAAAAACTTACCCAGTCCCGCCTTATCAAATACAGTACAGATCCAGTAAACATTTAAAAAGGTATCATTGACAACCCTAACTATGAGATGTGTTTCCATCCAAGCGAGAAATGTAAACATACAAAGGGAAAAAACAATATATTTTTAAAGGCATGATTGTCTAAATTATGTTAATCAGCAAACAAAGGGCTTGAACTTTACAAACCTATCAATTAACAAAAGAATATTCCAAAGACTTAGTAAATATTAAAAATTGGAGTGCAAGTGCTACCCATAAACTTTACTCTCTCAAAATGTTTAAAAAAAAAAAGATCAAAAATAAGAGAAGAAAATAATTAATTTACTGTTCCACAGCTGATTTAACGTCATCCTTAGAAATATTTCCTCCCAAACCAGAAGCAAGATCCAAAGCCCCTGCCTTTGACATTGTCTGAGCGTTCTGCGCAGATTCCAAGAAACCAACTTGTTTATAACAATAAAATAGTCTCTTTTGTTAATTTTTATATATTCAAACAGTCTGTAAAACCAACCAAACAACGTCATCCTTAGAAATTATATATAGGATTGCACTATATTTTATATAGGATTGAACTATTTGCACGATGAATGATTGTAATAGTACTGTAGTAAGGTAGTTAAGTAGCTGTAGATGAACTTAAAAACTGAGTTGTAAAGGTTGTAATATTATAGTACAGACTTCCAAGTAGTAAGGCAGTTATTACCTTTGACAAGTTGTCACCAACCTTCAAAAAAGATAATGGAGGATTGACAAATAAATTACTGACACTGGAGGGAACTAAATCGAGGAACAACAATATCAAATGCGCAGATGAAGGTGACAGCGAAGGGCCAGGTTTCAAAAGAGATATTTAGCATATAGCATGAAGTGAATTTTGTTAAACATGGAAAAAGATTAGAGAGATAGAGAAAGATACTTGGCAGTCACTGTGCTAAGGTTTCAAGAGAGAACCTAGGCAGCCTCTGCCAGGTTTTAAAAAAAAAAAAAGGTTTCAAGAGAGAGAGAGAGAGAGAACTTACAAGAGACAATGGAGATTGTTCAAATTATGTCTGGGATTAAAAATTTAAGCCTATTTATTAAGGTCCGCTTGAGATAATTAATGCAATTTAAAAAAAAAACGGTTGGGAATTTGAGATGTTATTCTATCTCGTAACTGCCGAGATTTTTATTAATACCCTCAAAAAAAGAAAAAATAGCAAATCTGTCATCGGTATGAAAATAATTTCAAAAACACCCTGACCGCCTCATGTTTGAAGCTATAATTCACGATGCGAGAACCTCATAAAGTGATGGGGAGCTTTACACCGTAAAAATAGAGATGTTCCTCCTGTTCCCGCGCCATGAAATCTAGCTAGCTTCAGTCTATGACAATAAATGACATAGAAAAATTCGAAACTAAACTGTTGATACAGGAGCAGAAGGAACTATATCTAATATATATTTTACGATGCAAAACTCCACAACAATTTCTATAATAAATGGCATAGCAGAAATTAATTACTTTGGTAGGCCATATAATTGAAGATTTACCTTTTATAGAGAGGATTTATTTTTTTAAGGGAAGATGTGCTCGACAAGGCGTAAGTTTTTTTTTAAAGGAGAGGAATATTTTGTACAGACCAAGGGAGCCGGGAGGTTGATTTATAGATCGTCTAAACGCTATGAAGCATAACGGACAGATTTTAACTTTTTTTCTGCTGGGGTCTGCCCGTCATAGAGAATCACGTCTATAATAATTTTGATTTCCTGTTTTCTACAGACAGCCCGTGATTAACCAAAACATCTCTATTTTTTTTTCCGTCGGGCCGTGATGGACAAAGATATCCTGCAATTTTCTTTTTTTTGCCTCTCTGGCCGTGATGGACAAAGACGTCCCGTATTTTTTTTCCGCCTCTCTGGCCGCGATGGTCCGTAACGTCCCGTATTTGCTTTTACGTTGTTTAGGTGGTGTTAATCGTTTGGCTAATTGGGCCGAGATGGTCCATAACATCACCTGAATGTTATGGACTATGAAGTTTTTCCTATGTCGAATTTCCACGAAAATCTTTCTCATTACCGATATTTTTTTAATTATATTCCTATTAATAAAAATTTCGGCATATGCCTATGCAGCTATGCTAGACTACAAATAATGAAAAAAATCTTATTAAAAACGAGTTGATTCACGAGTCAACTCGAGTTACTCGCGAATTGAATTCAAGTCAGCAAGCCAGCTCGGCTCGGTATTCTCAACTCGTCTCACTGTCTTTCGAGTTGAATTCGAGTTATCCATAACTCGAGCTAACTCGGCTCTTGAGCCAGTGAGCCAAATTAAATATCGCTTACCTACTAACCACAACATGAGGTCCACAAGTTTGGATCTCATGTATCGCTTACCACAAGTTTGGACTTGGACCTCATGTATCGCTTAATAGGTAAGCGATATTTAATTTCATCAGCCATGTTTGGATACAGAACTAAATTAAATATAATTTTATTAGATATGGATAGTTCAGATACAGATACATATCGGATTTTAAATGGATATGAATATGAATCGGATATTGGACAAATACGAATTTTAAAACAATATTGGTAATTTAAATTGTTTCATGAAAATAAATATGTAGGTCGGATAAAGAATATTGGTTTCTTTTTTATGAGTGATAAATATGTTAGTAGTCTAATTTACAAGAGCAGCAAACTGCATTGGCAGTATTAAATAAGGTCTTTGCTCTTAGGTGGTACGTCAATCTCCAAACAGTGTGTGTAGTGCATCCAAATTAATTCAAATGAACAGTGGATTTACGGTACCACGTCTTGGTTAGTACTATGTGCAGTTTAAGTTCCACTAATTCTAGATTGAAACTTAAAACTGCACATAGTATAGCTTATTAAAATCATTTGTCTTATGCGCTCCTTGATGGGCAAATCTTGATATCTCAATTTTTCTGACCACAAGTTCATTTGCAAAATCAAACCTTAATTTTGGTTCCTTCATTTGTTTAATTACTAACGGCTTATTAATCACGGTTCCAAAATATTTTGTAATGAACCTTGTGCCAATTAGAAAGTGGGATACTGGGAGGACATATACACACGTTTCATAGTGGAACCGTGAATGAAGGAGTGTTATTACTCACGGCTGAAATTGAAGAAGCGGTGAATAAATTCAAATGAAAGCACTAAACTAAATCTCAGCAATTGTCTTTTTTTTTTTTATTATAGCATATCATTACTGGTAAATTAGACTGTGGTCCACTGGTAATTAGACTGTACTCTTTTATGATTTTGTACTCTTTTTTCAAAATTGTCAAAGAGACACATCACTAGTACTAGTATTACTGTAACATAGTGTTGAGCACAGCTTGCACCTAATTTGCACTGGACCAAAACTATTGACATATTATCATAAAACTAAAGTGGATGTACCAACATTGTTACCAACTCATAAATGAATATGCCTGCACATGCCTAGGAACTGGTACACGGAGATGCATAGCTACTGTTTGTAACTTAGATGTACCAACACCATACCATATTGGTACACATCGTTAAGAATGCTATGTTCTAATTAGAATTTTTGTTGACTTCCATTTCATAATTGAGTGGCATCATTTCTGAAATAAGTATTAAGTATTAAGTTTTAAGGAGTGTCATATCATGCATGCTGAATAGCGAACCCCATCCAACACCAGATATAAAAAACAAAAAAAATCTCCGGATTCCGGATAGTCCCACGAGGAAAAGACCACCATTTGTCTTTTAAAATTTGGTGAAGTAGCAAAAGGTTTAGACATCCAAACTAGTCGATCGTTATGTAGCGATGTCAAAACTAGGTGGAACTCAACACATCACATGCTTGAATCGGCTATTTATTACAAATTCACATTTCAACAATAACTCGAATCAACTCGTCTCACTATCTTCCGAGTTGAATTTGAGTTATCCATAACTCGAACTAACTCGGCTTGTGAGCCAGTGAGCAAAATTAAATATCGCTTACCTACTAACCACAACATGAGGTCCACAAGTTTGGTTTCTTTTTTATGAGTGATAAATATGTTAGTAGTCTAATTTTAACCTGCCCTAAATTATTAAACACAATCTACTTATCTACATCATTTGCTGTTTGCTATACATGTTTGTAGATGATTATAAAATTGTGATGACTATTTTTTTTCAATATTAATTAACCAAATTGACTGCAAATCCATAAGTTCTTGATCAGTATTTTCTCATCAAGAAAAGTGCTTTTTATTCTCTTTATATTTTGATAAATCTGGATTCCAGGGAATAATTATGTACAAGGTTTACTAGTAAATTAGACTGGTCCACTGGTAATTAGATTGTACTCTCTTATGATTTTGTACTTTTTTTTCAAAATTGTCAAAGAGACACATCGCTGGTACTAGTATTCCTGTAACAAAGTGTTGAGCACAGCTTGCATCTAATTTGCACTGGACCAAAACTATTGACATATTCTCATAAAACTAAAGTGGATGTACCAACATTGTTACCAACTCATAAATGAATATGCAAACACATGCCTAGAAACTGGTACACGGAGATGCATAGCTACAGTTTGTAACTTAGATGTACCAGCACCATACCATATTGGTACACATCGTTAAGAATGCTATGTTCTAATTAGAATTTTTGTTGACTTCCATTTCATAATTGAGTGATATCATTTCTGAAATAAGTATTAAGTTTTAAAGAATGTCATAGTCATATCATGCATGCTGAATAGCGAACCCCATCCAACATCAGATATAAAAAACAAAAAAAATCTCCGGATTCCGGATAGTCCCACGAGGAAAATATAAATAATAGAGGGACATTTATATGTACAAAGTTTTTTGGTTAGGGATCCGAATTCAAACTTTCTTTCTTTTCAGTTACAATTTTTTGGGTTTCATTTTACAGCCTCACACCATTATTTATTGTATACTAATTGTGGGACTGATCAATATTGGTCCACTCACATTGAGGCTTAATTATAAAATAAATGAAAAGTTTAAAAATGATTTTTTTTTTCAACTTGCTCTGTTTGAAACAATTAGCTCTGATGATTGCTAATGCAT
Source organism: Carex parvula (assembly GCA_025461045.1). Classification (NCBI taxonomy): domain Eukaryota; kingdom Viridiplantae; phylum Streptophyta; class Magnoliopsida; order Poales; family Cyperaceae; genus Carex; species Carex parvula. Next base: position 2,129,999 of record JAJGRW010000693.1, on the reverse strand, counting down.
AATGCACGGTCTAAGTATTTTATTTTATAAAGTAAATGCTTCTTATTGATTTATAGGCCCGTGGCCTGTTAGGCTTAGACAGGCCGCAAGGCCCAAAATCACTTGGAGCATCTTTCCATTTCTTTGATTGGGTTCTCCTCAGACCTCATGCACCGGCGCAGAGAAACACCTACTAAATAAATAACAACAAAAATTTGTTTTTCATTTTTATAGCAATTGGTTGTCTACCCGATTTTTTTTAATATCCTCAACTAAATAAATAACTACAAAAATTCCCACGATTTTTTTTTAAAATGCCCCAACCGTCAGGATTCCTAGCTGTTCTAATACAAAGTGAACCGCTAGGAATGATTTTTTTAATATCCTCAAATAAATAAATAATTACAAAAATGCCCTCAATCTTTTTTTACAAATGCCCAACTGCCAGGATTCTTGGCAGTTTTGTACTTTTTAAAAAAAAAATTCAAATGAAAGCACTAAACTAAATCTCAGCAATTGTCTTTTTTTTTTTTTATTATAGCATATCATTGATCTTAATACCAAAACATATTCACATTTACCTTAACAGTCAGTACAATAAATCAACACTGACGGTTCTAAATAAAAACAGTTAGTACAGGACCTTACTAATTAAAAACAGTTAGTGTAGTATATCAACACTGACGGTTCCAACATAAAAACGGTCAGTAAAAGTATCAACACTGACCGTTATGGAATAAAAACAGTTCGTGAATCAAAAATTACAAAAAAATTGACAATAAAATTAACATAAAAGGAAGTTTGGAATCGGACCGTTCATTTTCACGCGGGAAATCAACGGTCGATTTGCAGTGAAATCATTCCAAATCTTTTATAAAATGATCAAGGGAGAACACTAAATGTAACCAACATAAAAGTACAGAAGTTTTATTATGTATGAGCTTCGATTCAACACGAAGTGTTTATACGATGCTTCAATTTTCGGTTAACTAGATGGATGAGTAATTAAAAACAAATTTTGGGAACAAATGATAGAGTAAACTTGATTGGAACAAATGATAAGTTCAGTGACTTGATTGGGACATCAAAATTGAATGACCAATTCGTGATAAAAGACAAAATTTAGTAACCTCCGACAAAATTTACCCAATAATTAACAATTATCTAATGGAGCACGTGTTTATTGGAGTCATCTCATTAGCAAGGCGAAGAGGAAACTAGAGGAGCTAACTGCGTGCATTATTTCGTTGGCTGGCGTTTCTTGGGATTTCTGACCGAAATTCGGCCGAGCAAAATATTTTACTAGGATCAATGCATGCCTAAGGGCTTTCAATAAAATAAAAGAAAATTAAAGTTCAATTAAAAGAAAAAGATAATGCGTAGTAATAGAAGTTCAAACCATAAGCTGCGCTATGTTCAGGATTGGGCATCATTAAACATAATTGTTAGCTATTTGAAAAAAAAAAGGTATCATAGTACATATTAGTAATTAGTTTATTTGATATAAATAATATCTCCTGCAATTGCCAGATCTCTGACCTTCTTTAGATCACCGTTCAAGTAATCAGCAATATTAATATTAATTAGAGAATTATGTATCTTTCGACAGAAACAAGGGGAATTAAAGCAAGATGGTAGGAAGAGTTGGCAGCAATAATTAACCACATAATATTTGCTCATGATGGAAATTAAGAGTTGGCAGCAAGATGGTAGGAAGAGTTCGCACAGATTTAAAGCGGACCGGACGGATTGGGAACTCATCGAACCCAAATTGGTCCTATTTGGAAGGGAAACAATTTGGGTCTGACGTCCGACAGACTATGATGGTTTCCCAGTTCGTTCCGTCCGTTTTAAAATATGTGCGCGTCCGTTTTAATATTCTTAGTAATTTAATTTGCACAAATCTTAAAGCAGGTCGAACGAACTAGAAATTCATCCAATTCAAATTTGAGTCTCGCGAGCGTCGGACCCAAATTGGTCCCCTTCAGAAGACCTCTGCAACCGAAGCCCCTTAATAAAGAAAGAAATAATGATTCTTTTTAATAATTAACACTCATCTAATGGAGTCATCTCATTAGCAAGGCGAAGAGGAAACGAGAGGAGCTAACTGCGTGCATTATTTCGTGGGCTGGCGTTTGTTGGGATTTCTGACCGAAATTTCGCTGAGCAAAATATTTTTCTAATGGACTTGAATTTGGCCCATTAAACAAAAATTGTACTATGGGCTGATTAGTCTAGTTCAATGTCAATAAACTTGTTCTTTTTTGAGAAAAAAATGGGAGCCTAAGATCTCAAATTTCAATGAAAATCAGGAGAAAAAAAAAAGGAGCCTAGGCTATATTAGACGTCACAAAAAAAATTTAACTTTGAACTAGAGGCGCTAATATTCAGATTAGTCTTGGTAGTACAAAAATCAATAAATTGAGACCTTCGTTTTCCGAGTATAAACCAATAATAGGTTTATTTTTTAATAATATCTCATAAAACTCAAAATTAATTAAAAATAATATTTCTAGTACTAGTATTTATTTTGTATATTGGGTAATATTCTTTTTCAAACTTAATGCCAATAATTTAAGTCTAAAGAAATTGAAATGAATTGGTCATGACCAATTAAGCATAATGTAATTACATGATCCATAAATTGGTCTTAATTATTTGCATGTTATAGATGACAAATTCTGCTAACAAATTTTTCATATGACAAAATTATTAGCGTGCAAGCAATTTACTTGCTGAATATAATAGTAATTGAAATTTTATTAAATGTAAAAGCATACTTTTATCGCTCGATTGTAAATCATTTTATTCAGCAATTTTGTGAGAGGGCAATTTTGTCCATAGTATTAAAAAAAATAATAAGGCTCACTAGTAATATGTTTGTAAAGCAAAGTTATTAAAAACAAAAATATTGCTGAAATATGGTATGTCAATACTATTTCCTAAATTCTAACCATTTATTTTATGTTTTTATTTTTTAAGTAAAGGTTGGAGGTTAAGTCATCCAATTATTTAACATTCACAAGAAATTCCCCTAACTGGATTTCAGGACTCTGAAATTCTCAATTCAACAGTCTATATGTTTCGAGATTCGTGCATAAAAAACTATTTACTTTGAGATTCATGTATGAAAAAACATAGATGGTTGGATTTTGAATTTCAGGTCCTGAAATCCTCAAAGATTTCAGCAGATTTAATTCTCATATACAGGACATTGCCTTTGCCAGTAGACCGAAGCCGGTTTCTAACTGTTATTTTTCACTATCACGTTCTAATTAAGAAAATGGCTCACTACAATACCTTTATCTTATCTCAGAAAAGAGCAACAAATAACCAAAACCAACCTCATAATTAATGTTTTGTACCGTTAATTTATGCTGCAGGGTCATAATATAACTCCTAATATTTATAACATAAAAATACACAAAATCAGTTTTGATGCTAATATACCATACAAAGGTGTTACAATAAAGCTACTGAATCACCATAGTATTCCATTAACTACACACTTAACTAATTTCATGGCATAGCCCAAATTGTGTACCAGACAACACCTTGTCTTCTCCACCAAACAAAATAGTAAACATATTTTAAGACAAACTTAGAATTCATGTATATATGATTGTCTAGATTTCAGAAGCAAGGCTAAATGGAGCAAAACCAAGCTTAAGAGCCGCATCCCATACTTTATCAATTGATGTTACATTTTCGCCGCATTCGTGTGTTTCCCATCCTTCTAGTGCATGTATAATACCGGCTGCTCGCCATGCGCTTATCACCCTTCTTGGTAGCCAGTTCTGTTATATTTTAAATTTATTAATACATGTGTTTCTGGGTTGACAAACAGGGGCGGAACCAAGGCCTGGGCCAGCCTGGGCCTTGGCCCCCCCTAGGCCCAGAAAGAGATGCACCCCCGTTTAATAAAAAACAAAAATTGGCACCCCTCTCCGCACCGCCTCTGGCACCTCTCTCCGCACCCCCTTCCTCTTCGCACCGCGTCTGGCACCCCGCACAGCCGCACCCCGCTTGTCTTCCTCTCCGACTCCGAGACTCCGACCCACTGAACTCTGAAGCCGCTTGTCTTCCTCTCCGAGACTCCCACGGTCCCACCCACTGAAGCCCCGTCTTCCTCTTCCGCAGTTCCCCCCACCCACTGCCATTCTTGCGGTACTGGCTGTGCTTGCACTGGTACTGAATTTGAGATGTTCTGTGTGCTTGTACAGTTGTACTGGTACCGAATTTCTAAGCAGCATGTGGGATTAGTGTGTGATGAGTGATGACTGATTAAATTTTGGAAAAATCAGATCTAACTTCTTTAGCGTGGTCCTAAATAAGAGAAAAATACACATCTTTATTTTTTCTAATGATCAATTTCTATCTGATGATGAAGACAGACATAAATTGTGAAGTGATCGACTTTATCATCAAGTGATTTTAGATCGACTTTATCATTAAGTGATTTTAGCATTAATTGCTCGCATTAGAATATGTAACAAGTTTTTTAATCATTAGATCCAGATGGTTTATTAGCATTTCATTTATGTTACTGAATGCTTCTCATTTACCATTCTTAGGAGCTGTGGTTTTGTCCATTTAAACTTCAATTTGAAGTTAGACCTATCAAAATCATGTTAAAAGAAGCAAATGATTTATCAGGGCTATGCCCTTCTTTTGTTTGCTGAATGCTTCTCATTTACCATTCTTGATTTATCAGGGCTATGCCCTTCTTTTGTTTGCTGGTCCTGCTGGTAGGTACTGTGAGGCAGTGAAGGTGCTGTACCAGTCGGTACCAGTCCAGTGAAACCACTGGTACCGAATTTGAATTGACAGGACCTTGGTGAAAATTTTGGAAATTTTAGAAATGGAGATCAACGAAATTGTACTAGTCAAGTGTGACTCTTTACAAACAATGAGATCAACTAAATTGTTGTTTTCTTTTTCTTTTCTTTTTTTGTAAAATTGTATGAATGGAGAAGTATTACAAACCTACGTCAAGAAGCAATGAAAGATTATGACAATTGATAATTGCTGAATAATTTTTTTTATCATTTAATCGTGTAAGATGAAATTAAAATTGATATTCTGAGATAAACTAGTTAATTAGGCCCCCCCTACCGATCATTCCTGGTTCCGCCACTGTTGACAAAGAATGGGTCTGGTAAATAACTATGTTTGGTAAGAACAAATATTTGCTTAAAACTGAAGAGTAATTAACTCGATGAAATCATTGAGACCAGTCGGGTTGGCAATACACCACTACTGATAATATAAAATTTCATGCCATTCAAAACTTGAGCTTGCCTTTTCACTTAAAATTGGAAATGAAGTAATAAATTATATCCAATATGTCTGTTTCCGCTCAATATGATGATTTTCAGCAATCAAAATTTTTTTTACCAAATTACAGTGAAAAATCTAGTGCCTTAATTTCCAGGGTTTGCACCAATTGTACTGTAAAATGGTTTGGTTGAATGTAGATTTGCAGACAGTGTAGTGTAACAAAAGTTGCATGAAATTACCTCGCAACAGTGCAGGTTCTCGAATGCTTTGGTGACTACCATGGCAGGGGTAGAATTGTAAATGCAGTCCTTACGCACAGTCGTCGGTGGACACTGAGAGAAGGGAATGAAATGCACACCTTTTGCAGCCTTCATTTGATCACTGTATCTTAAATCTTCTCCCACTAACCAGACCTACATAAGAAAATAATTCACCAATGTTACATGTTTCACATTAACAGATCATGTCTAAATTTAAATGGATGACTCTTCTTCTTTTTTATAACGACATTATTTAATTAGTAATATTATGAAAATAAGTATAGAAGACTGCACAATTAATATATTATGACATTGTTTTTAGGTAATTCTCCATATATTAACTAAAAAAGTATAGTTCTCACCTTGCTCATGTAACTATCTGATAGCAGAACGAAATCCTTCATCTTTTGTGGCATTTGAAGTTTCAGAAACTCATACAAGTCTTTGCGCATTATCTCAACCTGTTTCATTCTCAATTTAGACACAACTGATTCTCATCAAAAGATAATAGTCCTAAGGAGATTTCTGTTTTTTATTTTCATCTTTTGCCTATTTTTTAAGGTAGCACAACAATCTGCTTGTACTGGTATAGTTGTATATATGCATGCAATAATCAGATACTAAAATCCTTTGTGTAACTAAATAATTGTAATATTAGTTAAATACTACCTGAATTTTTCTTTGGCATAAGACCAATGTCAAGTAATATGCCATTTTGTTAAGCTTTCCTGTCAGAAGAACCTTTTTTGTGCCGTCAGGAATCAAATTAAGAACCAGAGCAGCAGCCAAGCCGGTGCCATCGACAGTTTTAATTTTCATGCTGATTTTTGGAAATATATATTTCTCCATATCTGTTCAATTCATCACCCTGTGAAAAGTTTGGTTGTCAATTGTCAAATTGAAGAATTATTTAGTTATGAAGTTATAGTTGAGTGTAATCATTTTAAAGGCTTCACTTGTTCAAATGCCTTACATCACTTTTACCAAAAGGGTATTTCTAGTTTATATCTATTCTACAGTAATACGCCTATCTAATTATTTATGAGAAGTACCATCAAGGGATTATCAAATAAGAAAACTGACATTGTAGATCTCTTGTTCAAAATAAATTTCGAACAATTTTAAAAAAGTTTGGTCATCTATCAAAAAACTATGAAGCTCTTGATGAAAAGCTAAATGTCTTTCAAATTAGACTAAATTAATTTAATACTTGCCCCTCAATTTCCACTTTTTGAGCTCTTGTAGTAGTACCTGAGACACACCGGATACAGAAGCAAGGTACATAACACATACAAAACGACATGCTAAATGGTATCTTATACAGATACAACAGTATAATCTAAATGCAACATGATATATTCACAAGGGAAGAGTGTGCAATACTATGGCAAAATGGTATGGAAAAATAATGCATTTATGGTAAGGTTATAGCATCACTTACTTGATTAAAGAGACCCAAACTTAATACTTTAACACCCATCTTTTCAGCGTCTAATATTGCCTTCTCAATTAATCGATTGATTCTACCTTCATCCAACCTAAACATATACTGCAAAATAAGATAATTATAAAAATTTGCATCGACATAGGATATCGTAGTAACTGAATCGATCAGATATGTATTGGCATTAGGAACTATGGCTTGTACTGGTACAATGTACTTCGGAACTTGCAATATATAGTAAAGAAATTATACAGGTAATATAACACAACCAATTAGGTCTCATGCGTATAATCTCGAAATAATACTGTATGTTTTGGAACCAAACATTACTATACAGGTACTTGTAAAATTTACTGCACTATGATCAAACCAACAAATGAAACACAAATACAACTGTACTGTGGGCACTGTGATATTGATAAAATCATATGATTGAGCAGTGACGAATGCATTATCAGATTGAATACTTCAATATTTTAATTATCACCTGAAAACTATATCTCGGCACCACCCACGTCTCCATGCTCTGATCATTGAACTTATTCCTTTCGAGTGTAAAAGTGGTACCAAAAATCCATGTAAGAAGCACCAATAAGTAGCTCAGAGGCGAGACAATCCAGAGATAGAGACCAGAGATGAATGGCCTGGATGCAACCGAGGCGAAACCCAGCCTCAGATGGAAAATAGACAGCTGTATGCCAGTATGATGCGTCAGGTGCACCACTTCGGTCTTCTCTTCTTCTCTTCCCTTAAGAGATCTTTCATACAAGCTGTTGGTGGTTTTGTCACATGTACTGTATATGTAGTCGTAAAAGGGCATGAAAAGAGAGTAGTTCGCTTGAAATTTTGTGTGGTGGATCGAATGAAACCTGGATAAAAAAAAATATGTATTTTCGTAAATTGGAAAGCCATTAATTTCAACAAGAATGCTCGCTCCATTTTGCACAATGAAGCAATGCTGATTAATACATACACATTACTTCAATTTGTATATTTTAACTTATAAGACGAGGTGAACTTACGAGGGAGTGTACATGAGGTACTTGAGAGGCGGGAAAATGTGAAAGAGCCAGTTCGGTACCATCTCAAAGTTGCAATGACCCATGTAATTCATGAAGTCGATGTAAATCAAGTATCCAGTAACTCCCACAATTGACCCATCTCCGCACAGAATCGATGGTATGATGGGTATTGCAAATAGCAAAAAGTACACAAATTCCTCCGCAAAGGGGTGTATCACAGCTGCCATTTTTTTTTACATAATTAAGTAGAAAGAAGTTTTTAATTGTCAAGCAAACAATGTAAAAAAATAATAATTCAGTGAAGCTATGGTACTATGCATAGCACAGATTGGTCCATACTATTGATCAATATCTTCATTTTCAAAGTTCAAATAGTTGATCTAAATTGTTTAACATGAGATCTATATGAAAATGTATTTGAAAACTAAATTTTTCATTTAAAATTTTTTTTTTACTATTTTTTTAGACAGGTAGAAAAATCACTACTTTTGAATGGTCTAGAATCTTTAGATCACATGATTTTTTACCTATCTAAAAAATAGTAAAAAAGATTCTGAAAAATGTAAAATTTGATCGACAAGAACAATTTTATATGGAGATCATGTGGAAATGTTCAGATCAACTGTTTAGACTTTGAAAACAGAACTATTGATCCATAGTACGGACCAATATGCGCTGTGTATATTACCATAGCCTCACTCGTAATAGTTCATCTGATTAAGTGTCTAATCAGATGTGTTCAGACCCGGTCCTTTAGATGTGCAACATTTCATACATTGTTTTAAATTGTACATGTGTAGAACCAAGGACTTACAAGTGATGGGTTCAGTAACGATGGAAGCATGGTGGTGGGAATGGTACCGAGAGTAGAGGAAGTGGTGGTGCAAAGCCCTATGGAACCAGTAGTACAAAAACTCGAAGGTCCACTGTGAAGAAGAGCAATAAATACTATTCCCTTTGTATTCCACCAAGGCAATCTCTGCGCGGCAGGTAGCCCCAGGTTTACCGCATACATCAACAATGCTGTCAGTATAATTTGATCATCCCTGCCATATATTTATCCATACATTAATTTTTATATTAGGGTAGAAGTTATGAAAATAAATATACAACTAAGAAATTCCAAATCATAATCACGGGCCAGGTTATCCTGGTCATTTTGTGCAATTTAATTTCTCATGTTTTTTGGGCCTAGTTAGTAGTTACCAGTTTACCACCCCTTTTTCACAATTAGTAAAATTTATGTGGTGCAGTAAGTATTGTATTCTCTTATTTTACTAAACTGAAATTGTAAATCACCAACACCATGAATAATTAGTAGTTCTCTCAGTTGGAGAAGCCTTTTCATGGAAAAATTTCGTATATACCCACGAAAATGAGGAAATCTATCCCATTAGTTCCCGAGAAAAATGTTTTCGAGCAGAGAAGATGTCCAGTCAACTGATTTTTCTTTATATCTTAAAATTATCAATGTACAACAAATATATATATGCACATGAAAATCAATGAAATTTTGATGTATTTAAATGTATAAAACAGTTCAAAATTGTAAAATTCAAGTAGAATAGCAAAAGTGTACAAAGATTACCAATTTCTCTCGCGATCAACTTGCTCAAAATCAAGGATTTTGGTAACAATTCGGCGCTTACTCCTAGCAGTTTGGTAGCGAGAATAGCTGATCCACAGTTGGCTATAGAGAAGCCGCAATAGAAGAAACGGGAGCGTTAAGAAATTAAACATGTCCCTCTCCTCTCTCTTTCTTGTTACAAACTGGTGCATGCTATGAGCAACCCATGGTGCCAGCAAGACATACTTCATTCATATACAAATCATGCAAATGGTGGCAAAATCAGTTCAATGTAGGAAGCCTTATGTAAAAATTAATGCATAAAAGGTGCTAGAACCTTAAACACCAACAAAAAACATGTGTGTTATATCAACTCCAAAAAGATTGTGTAAATGTAAAGATTCTTTTTGATAAATAATTGATACATTTTTTAGGAAATTAAGTAGAAACTTGGTGCATTTGTTCAAACTTCAAACTCAGAAATCATATTATAACCTAAGAAAAAACTGAGTTAAGAAAATAAAACAGAAGTGCTACAACCTTAGACACCAACAAAAAATATATTTGCTTACATTAACTTCAAAAATATTATGTATATATAAGATTCTTTTTGAAAAAAAATAAATGATACATAATTTAGGAAAGTAGAAACTTGGTGCATTTGTTCAAAATCAGAAATCATAAGATAACCAAAGTCTATGCCAATTTTTTTATGCAGGAAATTAACTTCATAGAGAGTGATTTGTTAGAAGAAAATCCAACTCAACAGTGTCAACATTATTCAGTAAAAAACGAAAGAGAATTTGAAAGTTGTAATATGGTTTGGTAAAACTATATAAATTAGAAGGGTTTTAATTAAGGAACCTTGAAATTTCCAAGTCTATGCCATGGCCAGTTAGTAAGAGGCCCGGGTTGGGATACCATCTCTGATCTCTCTCTCTCTCTCTCTCTCTCTCTTCTTTTCTCTCTCCCTCTGTGAAAGGATTTCCTCTTTCTCTTTCTTTGGTCTGCTCTATTTATAAGCAATGTCAGAGGTGCAGAGCATATGCATACGGTAAGCATATAGTTATTATTACAAGACTTCATATTTGGTTGGGATTAATGGAGTAATTACGACAACTAATCACCACGTAGTACCTTTTTTTTTTAATATTTATATAAAGAAAAAAGTTTCTGGCTTTATTTTTTTTAATATTTCAGATAGGGATGTAAATAAATTAAACAGTTTGTAAATATTTTTGTCGATATGAATTGCATTATCGAGCCGTGTTAGAACTAAATTTCAATTGAGCTATTGATATCGAGCCAATTCGAACTTAAATCGAGCTCGAGCTTATTATACAAGCTCAATTATTGTGACTTTTAATTTTTATTTCATATTGGCTTATATAATTAATTATGTGCAAAAAATAATAAATTATTATTTAAAATTTTAAAATATTTTGTTAACTTTATATAGGAAATTTGAATAAATATTACACTTATACCTTACAAATAAGCATACTATTTTATATTAAATGTTATATACTTCAAATTGAATAATGCATAATTACATATCGAGTTATTTCGAGTTGAGCTCGAGCGAGTCACAAAAATAATTTCAAATTCAAACTCGAGCTCAAGTTAAAAGTGGTTAAAAACTTAATCGAGCGAGTCGAGCTAGAACTAGATTCAAATCAATCTCAAGTTACAAGTAATGATTTTTTTTTAATGCTTTGATCTAATATCAAATTTCAAACTCACATATGTATGCAATAAATATCACTATAATTAGCTATGCTAGGCATCTGTTCTCACTAGTCAGTTCTCCTTCCACATTATGGTTACAGCATTTAGAAAACATGCTGGCTTAATTGTTGGCAGTTCACCTTTTGATCTGTTTCAACTTTCAAACAATGGAAACATGCCATTGTTGGGTTTAAATTTAAAATTTTCCAACCATAATTTAAAGAAGAAAAAAAGGTTGGTCATTTCCGATGAGCTTGAATAAATTACTGGTACATTAAAGCTTGGATTTTAACTGTGTTAAATTGAAATTTTTAGTTTCACTATTTGATTCCTAGAACAGAAGAAAGTCCCATAAAAAGGAAAATCTGTAGCGATAGAATCCTTTTGCTTTGGAAATGCCATTTGAAGGTGTCATAAATTAATTGCATGTACAGTTGTTAGGTATTCAGCCATTGTTTGTCCAATGCGTATATTTTTTCTTCGTTGTTATAAAATTTTCCCATTAACATATATTATAGATCACACCGTTTGATTTGAATGTTTATTCCCTTGAACATATTTAGATAAGAGGGCTCTGTTTTTGTTATGTTAATAGTAGTAAAAGAAGGTAGGATTTTAAACTAAAAAATATTAATATATTATTTTTTTTTAGTTTTGAAAAGATATTAGTCAGTGAGTGAGGCTATGGTACAATGCATAGTGCATATTGGTCCGTATTATGAACTCATATCTTCGTTTTGAAAGTTCTAATGGTCAATCCGAGCCAATCAATATGATCTCCATATGAATATGTATTTGCAGACCGAATTTTATATTTTTAGAATTTTTTTACTATTTTTTAGATAGGTAGAAAATCACTTAATCTTAAAATTCTGAACCATATTGACCATAAAAAAAATTCTGGACTATTTAGAAACTGTGATTTTCTACCCATCTAAATAAATAGTAGTTTAAAAAAAATGTAAAATTTAGTCTGCGAGTACATATCCATATACACATCAAGTTGAACGGTTCGGATAGACGTTAGAATTTTAAAAATGCAAATATTGATCCGTAGTACGGACCAATCGCGCTATGCATATTGCCATACTTCACTTTAGTCAGTTTAACAAATTTATAAAAAAAAAATATGGAGCCAAATAAATCTATTTACAATAATTTTAACTAACATATGGTATATTATTTTCGAGATAAAGATGGAATCAAATTTCTCAACTTTAAATAATTATAAAAATACTTTCGGTCAAAGGTTCGGCCCTCTAAAATAATTTTTCAAAAAAAAAATCAATAAATGACCGAATTCTCGACATCTGATTCATGAAATCAATACAAAGAATTTTGGTTTGAAGATTTTTGTTCTTTCACTGTACTTGACATGGTTTGTGTCCGTACAAACAGAGACTATTGTTTATTTATTTTAATATAATAAGATAGATATGCTTCCTTAACATTTTATAGAATCTGATGGATGGCAATTGGACATATCTTACTGTATATTTATTTCACATTTTATTTTGATAGTTTTTTTTTTTCCAAAGGTTGTCTCATGCGTTTAAAATTTAGAATAATTATGTTATTCCCCACACTCCTGTCCCTCCTCTGTCCCCGCAACAACATTAGCGAAAAATTGTACTATGTCCCCACTAATTATATGGTCCCCTGTTTCAGTTCCCACACTCGTCCTTCATCAACTTTCATAGGTATAAATACTTGGAAGATAAGAAATTACTACTTGCATGCGTAACTTGATATAACTACCCCTTTCCAGTCCCTCAATGGTCTCTGCATCAACATTTCTCTAATGAAGTAGTGGAGACCTCGCATCCCACATCAACCTTCCCCAATCGTCCCTGTGCCAATCTTTCTCTAACAAAAATAGTTGACCACGTAAGTATAAATACTTCAGTGCATATATAGGTATAAATACTTGTATACTTGATATTAATACTTTCATATGTCAGTCAGTGTCATATGTAAAAAATACTTGCAAGTATAAGCATAAATACTTGCACGACGAGGTATAAATACTTGTGTGACGATGAGCCCGAAAGTACGTCATCATGGATCTCATTTGAAAGGTAAAATTGCGTAGAAGACGTTCGTAGTTTTAGATTCGCAAAATTCCTCATATATCGTCAGAAATGTGAAAGAGATTGAACAAAGAAAAAAAAAAACCCACATCTAAAAACGTGTATGATCCCTCCCATGTAGTTTGAGTGGCCTTGGTCTCATATAGTTGGAAAGACAATTATTTATGTAAAAATTATTCACCTTATATGTATAAATACTTTCGTTCATAGGTATAAATACTTCCGTGCATAGGTATTAATATTTTAGAAGAAAAAACCAGTGCTGGAGTTTTTGTGGTCCTCCATGGTAGTCATGGAAATTAAGTGGAGAGAAAATGGGGGATGGGAGTGCGGGGCAATTATCAGGATCCTAAAAGTTATACCGTGTTTGAATTGATCATTTAAATTTATTAAGTTTTAAATTCATTTACTCAAATTTCAACGCAAATTGAATGGTGTAAGTCCAACTTTGAATCAAATTTGTTCAAAGTCCTTTGAACAAAACCCAATTCCTTTTTATTTTGTTTGTTGTTTGTTTTTTTTTTTTGGGCAAATGGATCACGCATAAGTTGTACTTATACCATCCATCTTCAAATGATTGTTCTCCTATGAAAGGCATGGTTTTATGTTTTTTAAATTATTTAATTATAAATAAAAGTTAGAGACATATCATATACAAATTGAAATACAGATACATCGAGTTATTGCCAAACAATATCATTTGGCTTCGTTTTGAATTTAAATTTTGATCTGTAACACAGTACGAATCAAAAGCAGTAGTTCAAATCAGATAAAAAAGAAACAAGATTCTATCTAAAAAAATTGTAAATTCTCAACTGTATATTTTTATTTTTTATAGCAGGAACCATGTCTTGAGGCTATTTTACATCAAATGGAGCAATAATCGTATCATAACATTTTTCGCAAATAAAAAATAACCGATTTCTCACAATAACCGATTTCTCGCAATAATTAAAAAGAGCAACAATAACCACAGAGATAGCAGTCATTTCAAATCGTACAGTCTATAAATAAAAAAAATAGATCATCCAATCAAACCTTTCTAGACGTACTTTGAATAATACAGGAAACTGAAATCTGATACTTGGAATATTTCAATAGATAAGACAAAAAAAAAAGACTTAAGGGGGGACAGTACAAGACGTTAATTGGACTGTGCTTCAACAATAGCCGAAAATAACATTTCTGTTTTAATTACACACTGTTTCAACTATATCTTTTTTCTTAAATCTTAGAATAAGTGGGCTATCAAGGACTGTTTCAACTACATATCAACTGTATGAAACCTCAGCTTTATATCGGTTATATGCAATATAAGAAATGAAAAGTATTGGACGGAGAGTATATCTCGTTTGCATTACAAATATTTGGTACAGCAATATAACAATTTTTGAGACTCTTTTGGGACATTTATTTGGTCCTTTGTTTTAATTACGCACTGTTTCAACTATATCTTTTTTGTGGCCATAGAGGATCCGTATAAAGCTGAGGTTTCATACAGTTGATATATAGTTGAAAGTTGAAACAGTCCTTGATAGCCCACTTATTCTAAGATTTAAGAACAAAGATATAGTTGAAACAGTGTGTAATTAAAACAGAAATGTTATTTTCGGCTATAGTTGAAGCACAGTCCAATTAACGTCTTGTACTGCCCATCCTTAAGTCTTTTTTTTTTGTCTTATCTATTGAAATATTCCAAATATCAGATTTCAGTTTCCTGTATTATTCAAAGTACGTCTAGAAAGGTTTGATTGGATAATCTACTTTTTTATTTATAGACTGTACGATTTGAAATGACTGCTATCTCTGTGGTTGTTGCAGAATGGCGATGTTGACAATTTCAAAAAAATATTATCTTGTAATATTTAAAAAAAAAAAGACAATTTAAATTAAAATGATAATGCGTGCTGTCATGAATGTGCAAAAGCAGTGTAGCCGCTTTCCCGATTTCTTTATTAATAGAGAAAAGAAAAATAATATTGAAAAATTGTATTATGTTCCCACTAATTATATGGTCCCCTGTTTCAGTTCCCACACTCGTCCTTCATCAACTTTCGTAGGTATAAATACTTGGAAGATAAGAAATTACTACTTGCATGCGTAACTTGATATAACTACCCCTTTTCCAGTCCCTCAATGGTCTCCGCATCAACCTTTCTCTAATGAAGTAGTGGAGACCCCGCATCCCCACATCAACCTTCCCCAATCGTCCCTGTGCCAATCTTTCTCTAACAAAAATAGTTGACCCGTACCAGTAAAGGGTACTTTTTTAGCGCAATTAGCAAATGTCAATGCTTATTGTTTCCCACGTAAGTATAAATACTTCAGTGCATATATGGTTTAAATACTTGTATACTTGATATTAATACTTTCATATGTCAGTCAGTGTCATATGTAAAAAATACTTGCAAGTATAAGTATAAATACTTGCACGACGAGGTATAAATACTTGTGTGACGATGAGCCTGAAAGTACGTCATCATGGATCTCATTTGAAAGGTAAAATTGCATAGAAGACGTTCGTGGTTTTAGATTCGCAAAATTTCTCATATATCGTCAGAAATGTTAACGAGATTGAACAAAGAAAAAAAAACCCACATCTAAAAACGTGTATGATCCCTCCCATGTAGTTTGAGTGGCCTTGGTCTCATATAGTTGGAAAGACAATTATTTATGTAAAAATTGTTCACCTTATATGTATAAATACTTTCGTTCATAGGTATAAATACTTCCGTGCATAGGTATTAATATTATCAGGATCCTAAAAATTATACCGTGTTTGAATTGATCATTTAAATTTATTAAGTTTTAAATTCATTTACTCAAATTTCAACGCAAATTGAATGGTGTAAGTCCAACTTTGAATCAAATTTGTTCAAAGTCCTTTGAACAAAACCCAATTCCTTTTTATTTTGTTTGTTGTTTGTTTTTTTTTTTTGGGCAAATGGATCACGCATAAGTTGTACTTATACCATCCATCTTCAAATGATTGTTCTCCTATGAAAGGCATGGTTTTCTGTTTTTTAAATTATTTAATTATAAATAAAAGTTAGAGACATATCATATATAAATTGAAATACAGATACATCGAGTTATGGCCAAACAATATCATTTGGCTTCGTTTTGAATTTAAATTTTGATCTGTAACACAGTACGAATCAAAAGCATGTAGTTCAAATCAGATAAAAAAGAAACAAGATTCTATCTAAAAAAATTGTAAATGTACCAATTCTCATTGTGAGCTTAACTAAAAAAATATTGATTGACTTTAAATGTATATTTTTGACTGGTTGATTCATACTAAATTAATTCCAAAATTTATAAAATTTGTATATAAACACGTTACTTGTGAAGTAGCTCAATTTCTACGGCTTGAGTTTGTCGTTCGAAGTAAATTCGATAGGTTCTATAGTTAAATTCTCACCAATAAGCTAGGTGAGTGGGATATTACTTCCTATTTTATAATATGTTTTGAATAATAAAGGTTGGCATTTAGAAGATATACTTTGACAGTAACTGCTGATTCTTAAGAGGTTGATTTTTTTTTTTCCAAAAAACCGCATTAAAACGAGTATATTTTTATATAAGAAAATTTGTATCCAATCCTATTAGATGGTCTCTAATCTTTAATCTCCAAATTTCTTCACCTCCATTATGCACATTCATCGCTGATAGTTTTTGTCCATCTCCTAAAAGTTAATACAAAAATATCCTTTAATAATAATATATACATATATATATATATATATATATATATATAAAGACCGGCTAATGTCATAATGTTATAACTTCAGCCGAAGTTATACCGAGTCGGTTTTTGCAATTTCAAAATCCAAACAACCGATCCGAACCGTTCAACATGTTCTATATATTGACATTAGCCGGTCTCTCTCTCTCTCTATATATATATATAGGAAATTGCTAATATGCTACGCATGGCATGGAGGGCCTCCGTGCTACGGCTCAATATTTGAGTTTTCAAAATCCTAACGGTCGATCCGAACCGTTCAACATAATCTCCATATGAATATGTACTTGCAAACCAAATTTTACATTTTTTAGAATTCTTTTACTATTTTTTTAGATAGGTAGAAAATCACTTGATCTGAAAATTATGTACCATTCAGATCAAGTGTTTTTCTACCTATCTAAAAAAATAGTAAAAAAATTCTAAAAAAATGTAAAATTTGGTTTGCAAGTACATATTCATATGGAGATCATGTTGAACGGTTCGGATCGACCGTTAGGATTTGAAAACTCAAGTACTGAGCCATAGCACGGAGGCCCTCTATGCTACGCGTAGCACCGTAGCCAACTCCTCTCCTATATATATAGGAAATTGCTAATATGCTATGCATAGAATAGAGGGCCTCCGTGCTACGGCTCAATATTTGAGTTTTCAAAATCCTAACGGTCAATCCAAACCGTTCAACATGATCTCCATATGAATATGTACTTGGAAACCAAATTTTACATTTTTTAGAATTTTTTTTACTATTTTTTAGATAGGTAGAAAATCACTTTATCTGAAAATTTTTGTACCATTCAGATCAAGTGATTTTCTACCTATCTAAAAAGAATAGTAAAAAAATTCTAAAATATGTAAAATTTGGTATGTAAGTACATATTCATATGGAGATCATGTGGAACGGTTCGGATTGACCGTAAGGATTTTTAAAACTTAAATATTGAGCCGTAGCACAGAGGCCCTCTATGCTACGCGTAGCGTAGTAGCCAACTCCTATATATATATATATATATCTCAATTTTAAATCAATTTTAAATCTTAGTCACTGGATGTATGTTAAAATATGATGTACATTAATTTTTTTAAATATGCATTAGGATCAATCAATATTTTACTTTACTATATATAAATTTAAATGTTTTAAAAATCATACCCTAAAAACGGACTAATATTCAAAATAAAGAGTGTTCATCACATTAGAACTTTCAGAGTTGAGTAAAAAATATATGTAATTATTCATGTTTCATTCTGTTAAACAAAGACTTGTAGTTTTTTTTAGTAAATGTTAGAGGTCGAGCTACCTAACTACTTTAATATTTACAAATGATTATTCCATCCGGGTTTCAAATTTGCAACCTCTCACATAGAAAATATTATATTTGCCACTAGATCAAAGACTTATTCTTAGAGACTTATAGTTTAAAACCTGAGTATTTCTTGTTTTCCAACACATCAATCTTTGTACATATACTTAACAATTAGCGTTTTATAAGTAGACGACACATATGAAACTCTTTCTACAAGGAGCAGAGTCAGAACTCTTGAACTAGAGGGGGTTAAATAAGTGAGTATATAGTCAGAGGCAGAGCTATGCACATTGAATGAGGTCAATTGATTCTTATTTTTTATTTTGAAATTTTTATATTTATGCATATAATTTAGAGGAGAATATTATGGGTAATATAAAACTGATCTCCAATTACAGCATAAAATTTTTATATAGTTGATCATTATTTATATTTTGGAAGTCTGACTCTATCCCTGAGTAATTGATGCTTACTTTTCAGTTGAGTTGTTTTTCGGACTTTATTTTGAACAAAAAATTATTTATTATTTGAAACACTAATTTTTAAAATAAAAATAATCGTTACAAAAAAATTTAGGTACATAAATATTCTTCTCGAAATATTGGAGACTTATATAATTGTAAATGACAAATTAAGCGCGCAATTATTAAATAGAGAAACACAACAAAATTATAAGTGTTAAATTACGCTTTAGGCGCATCAAATACATTAATTATAAATGATGACATAATTATTATATAGGAATCATCCGATCAAAAATAAAGTGAGATAAAAAATCGGAAAGATAAAAATATCAATAATATGGCATAATTATATTCTTAACATTTTTATGGAACAACAATTTATAAGACTGTTAATCCTCTAAACTAAAAGGTCATGTTTGATTGTAGAGTAATGTTAACGAGGATTAAATTATTTATTCTATCTTACTCTGCATATTTACACCATTTTACTTTACAAGTGAAGTAAAGTTACTCCATTATAATCATTTTTATTGGGATCAAAGTACCCCGTTATTTAATCTTCTATTGTTTATTAATATAATAAATTTAATTATTCAAACACCTGTCTCGAACAATTTGATATTCGTAGTAGTTTGTAAATGAGTGTAAAAAAGAATTACATCAACAACCATATACATAAAAAAATGCCTAAAAATTTATAGTATCAAATACCAACTAGTTCATTAAATTAGCAAAAGTTTTAATTCACAAATGTTGATACTCACTACAATTTATTACTAAATCATCCTTACAATCCAATATAAGCATTTCTTTAACATTGTCTCTTTTTTATTTTTAATCTTATTTTCCTTCACATTCAAACATCACAATAGACATTAAAACTGAAGCATATAAATTTAACAACTACATTTTTACCCAACTTCGCTTTCCAAACAAAATGCAAAATGCATGTTTCCATATACAGAAAAATTATTTTTCTTTCCTTCTCTTGATTGAGATAAATATGGTTTCCTGGCAACAAGCTAACAAATATCTCTTAATTCATGTGTCTGTAGGAATGTGGTGGGGCAAAATTTTTGAGTGAGACATAATTTTGCAATTATTTTGAATATTAAGTATATTTGATGATTATTTCTGAGAAAAAATAAAAATATAAGTATATTTTGGAGAAAAATTTTAAGGGTAACACAATTTATATTTTTTTAAACTTAAGTATATTTTATTTTATTTTTAAAAATGAGATAAAAATAGCAGTATTTACATTTTTAAAATATGAAGTGTCTAGAAACATATTCTTTGGTGGTACCAAAGAGGAAGGTTGAAAGTGGAAGACTTTAAGAGATATTATTAGCATGGATGAAATTGGAAGCTAGGTTGATGAAGTAGATTTGTGCAATCATAAACGAGTCTGGCTACTATAACATCAGTGTCATTTCAGCCTATATATATAACACCAACTCCAAAACCTATCAAATCAACTTCAAACAGTGAATCCAAATCGTTCAAACCGATCTACTTCACTAGTTGTGTGTTTACATGTAAAATTTATAATTTTTCGAATTTATTTAGTATCAAGTCAAGCGGTCAAATATGTGAGTTTTTAAGTAAATTTTAGTACATTCATTTTTCAACATTTTTTACTGTTTGATTTGATACTAAAATAAATCGAAAATATAAAAAAATTGTATGTAAACGCATCACTCAAAAAGTAAATCGGTTTGAACGGTTTGGATTAGTCGTTTAAAGTCTTTTCAATTAATTTTGGAGTTGGTGTCATATGACACCGATGTCATACTAGCCGGAGTCATCATAAACTCATACAGTGAAGAGATATTTCTTGTAGCCAATGATATTATGGCTAAATAGTGTCATTAAATACCTCTTGAGTACGTCTTGAGCAATCATAAACTCATACAGTGAAGAGATATTTATAGTAGCCAAAGATATTATTTAATTAGTTGCTAAGTTATTTTCGCTAAATAGTGTCATTAAATTGCTAATTTGATGTGTTAATTGCTAATATAATTGCTGGGATGTACCACCGTTTTTAAATTAGCAAGTTTGCACTTATAAATGACAAATTTAATTCTTCTCAAAATATTGGAGACTTATATAATGGTAAATGACAAATTTAATCGCGCAATTATTAAAGAGAGAAACACAACAAAATTATATTGTTTAAGTGTTAAATTACGCTTTAGGTGCATCAAATACATTAATTATAAATGATGACATATATAGGAATCATCCGATCAAAAATAAAGTGAGATAAAAAATCGGAAAGATGAAAATATCAATAATATGGCATAATTATATTCTTAACATTTTTATGGAACAACAATTTAATTTATGACTGTTAATCCTCTAAACTAAAGGGTCATGTTTGATTGTAGAGTAATGTTAATGAAGATTAAATTGTTTATTCCATCTTACTCTGCATATTTACACCTTTTTACTTTACAGGTGAAGTAAAGTTACTCCATTATAATCATTTTTATTGGGATTAAAGTACCCCGTTATTTAATCTTCTATTATTTATTAATATAATTAATTTAAATTAAGTTCATTTAAATTTAATTATTCAAACACCTGTCTCGAACAATTTGATATTCGTAGTAGTTTGTAAATGAGTGTAAAAAATGAATTACATCAACAACCATATACATAAAAAAATGCATAAAAATTTATAGTATCAAATACCAACTAGTTCATTAAATTAAAAAAGTTTTAGTTCACAAATGTTGATACGCACTACAATTTATTACTAAATCATCCTTACATAATGAGGTAAATGAAGATGAGGTAAATCAAGAAACAACAAATATATCTGAAAATGAAAATGAGATAAATGAAGAAATAACAAATGTGCTTGAAAATGAAACTAGTGAAAATAATGAATAAATTAATCATGTGTCTGAGTGCTTAGATTCTTCGTTATCTATAAATATATATGATTCTATAGTGTGTGATGGTTTAGATTCAAAACTGATAGATTTGTATGTTGAGAATGGTCCTATTAGAGATTCTAATATTAATTTTTTCTAAAGATAAATATAATAGGAGGTTCTCCACATATTATTTTAACAAAAAATTATACAAAGGGTCCAAATTTTTCTCCCGCCCCGGACCCCAAAATCTTCAGGACCGGCCCTGCCTACTAACCACAACATGAGGTCCACAAGTTTGGACCTCATGTATCGCTTAATAGGTAAGCGATATTTAATTTTTTTTTTTTTGGTTAAAGCCCGTAGGCAAGTTCGATTGCTTCATCTTGTAATTACAGCATACTGGCAGGGATACAAAAGTAAAAGGAGAAAACAATAAAAGGGAAACCAGCACACCAAGAAGAAAAAAAAAGCAAAAAAGTAACCATCTACCAGAACAGAAAAAATAAAAGAAAAAGCCCTGCACAGCATCTGGTACCTCATGAAATTACTGCTATATATCAGAGAAGATCGGAAAGGTACATCCCGCGTAATTCAACTGTTCTTTGCGTGCCCGATTAGCCAATTGGTGGGCCTCTATGTTATCTTCTCTTGGTATAAATCTACAGCAGCATTTTGGATGCGATGGCAAAATGATCACTATCTGCATCAATTCCGCATATGAGCGCCAGTCAGCAGCTTGCAACAAATTGAAATCTTCGCAAAATGGTCCCTTATCTGCTATATGACTGATAAATATGTTAGTGGTCTAATTTACAAGAGCAGCAAACTGCATTGTCAGTATAATAAGGTCTTTGCTCTTAGGTGGTACGTCAATCTCCAAGTCGAAGTATCTTTATTTTTAAAGAATTCGATAAATCTGTGATGTCTAACAAATAAAAAGAATTATCTCCCAAATTAAGAGTATTCGATATCCCCTTAAAAATATTTACGAAGGGTACTTAGAACATAAATATTTTAGTTCCTTTTTATCGAGAATGAGAATAAAAAATTCAGAACTAAGATAATAAAAAAACAATAATTGTTAACTTACAAATAATATGTTCATATATAACTCACATAGATTGAAGCTATAATTCACGATGCAAGAACCTTAGAAAGTGATGGGGAGCTTTGCACCATAAAAATAGAGATGTTCCTCCTGTTCCCGCGCCATGAAATCTAGCTTCAGTCTATGACAATAAATGACATAGAAAAATTCGAAACTAAACTGTTGATACGGGAGCAGAAGGAACTATATCTAATATATATTTTACGATGCAAAACTTCACAGCAATTGGCATAGCAGAAATTAATTACTTTGGTAGGCCATATAATTGAAGATTTACCTTTTATAGAGAAGATTGATTTTTTTAAGGGAAGATGTGCTCAACAAGGTGTAAGTTTTTTTTTTTAAAGGAGAGGAAGATTTTGTACAGACCAAGGGAGCCGGGAGGTAGATTTATAGATCGTCTGGACGTTATGAAGCATAACAGACAGATTTTAACTTTTTTTCCGCTAGGGTCTGCCCGTCATAGAGAATCACGTCCATAATAATTTTGATTTCCTGTTTTCTGCCGACAGTCCGTGATTAACCAAAACATCCCTATTTTTTTTCCGTCGGGCCATGATGGACAAAGATATCCTACAATTTTCTTTTTTTTCCCTCTCTGGCCGTGATGGACAAAGACGTAAAGTATTTTTTTTTCCGCCTCTCTGGCCGCAATGGTCCGTAACATCCCGTATTTTCTTTTCTTTTTTTCCGCCTCTCTGGCCGCGATGGTCCGTAACGTTTGGTATTTGCTTTTACGATGTTTAGGCGGTGTTAATCGTTTGGCTAATTGGGCCGAGATGGTCCATAACATCACCTGAATGTTATGGACTATGAAGTTTTTCCTATCTGTCGAATTTCGACGAAAATCTTCCTCATTACCGATATTTTTTTATTTATTTTCCTATTAATGAAAATTTCGGCATATGGCTATGCAGCTATGCTAGACTACAAATTATGAAAAAAAGTCTTATTAAAAATGAGTTGATTCACGAGTCACGAGTCAATTCGAGTTACTCGCGAATTGAATTCAAGTCAGCAAGCCAGCTTGGCTCGGTATTCTCAACTCGAATCAACTCATCTCACTGTCTTCTGAGTTGAATTCGAGTTATCCATAACTCGAGCTAACTCGACTCTTGAGCCAGTGAGCCAAATTAAATATCGTTTACCTACTAACCACAACATGAGGTCCACAAGTTTGGATCTCATGTATTCGCTTAATTACCACAAGTTTGGACTTGGACCTCATGTATCGCTTAATAGGTAAGCGATATTTAATTCCATCAGCCATGTTTGGACCTCATGTTTGGATACAGAACTAAATTAAATATAATTTTATTAGATACGGATAGTTTGTTATACAGATATATATCGGATTTTAAACGGATATGAATATGAATCGGATATTGGACAAATACGAATACAATTCGGATAATTTAAAACAATATTGGTAATTTAAGTTGTTTCATGAAAATAAATATGTAGGTCGGATAAATAATATTGGTTTCTTTTTTATGAGTGATAAATATGTTAGTAGTCTAATTTACAAGAGCAGCAAACTGCATTGGCAGTATTAAATAAGGTCTTTGCTCTTAGGTGGTACGTCAATCTCCAAACAGTGTGTGTAGTGCATCCAAATTAATTCAAATGAACAGTGGATTTACGGTACCACGTCTTGGTTAGTACTATGTGCAGTTTAAGTTCCACTAATTCTAGATTGAAACTTAAAACTGCACATAGTATAGCTTATTAAAATCATTTGTCTTATGCGCTCCTTGATGGGCAAATCTTGATATCTCAATTTTTCTGACCACAAGTTCATTTGCAAAATCAAACCTTAATTTTGGTTCCTTCATTTGTTTAATTACTAACGGCTTATTAATCACGGTTCCAAAATATTTTGTAATGAACCTTGTGCCAATTAGAAAGTGGGATACTGGGAGGACATATACACACGTTTCATAGTGGAACCGTGAATGAAGGAGTGTTATTACTCACGGCTGAAATTGAAGAAGCGGTGAATAAATTCAAATGAAAGCACTAAACTAAATCTCAGCAATTGTCTTTTTTTTTTTTATTATAGCATATCATTATTGGTAAATTAGACTGTGGTCCACTGGTAATTAGACTGTACTCTTTTATGATTTTGTACTCTCTTTTCAAAATTGTCAAAGAGACACATCACTAGTACTAGTATTACTGTAACATAGTGTTGAGCACAGCTTGCACCTAATTTGCACTGGACCAAAACTATTGACATATTATCATAAAACTAAAGTGGATGTACCAACATTGTTACCAACTCATAAATGAATATGCCTGCACATGCCTAGGAACTGGTACACGGAGATGCATAGCTACTGTTTGTAACTTAGATGTACCAACACCATACCATATTGGTACACATCGTTAAGAATGCTATGTTCTAATTAGAATTTTTGTTGACTTCCATTTCATAATTGAGTGGCATCATTTCTGAAATAAGTATTAAGTATTAAGTTTTAAGGAGTGTCATATCATGCATGCTGAATAGCGAACCCCATCCAACACCAGATATAAAAAACAAAAAAAATCTCCGGATTCCGGATAGTCCCACGAGGAAAAGACCACCATTTGTCTTTTAAAATTTGGTGAAGTAGCAAAAGGTTTAGACATCCAAACTAGTCGATCGTTATGTAGCGATGTCAAAACTAGGTGGAACTCAACACATCACATGCTTGAATCGGCTATTTATTACAAATTCACATTTCAACAATAACTCGAATCAACTCGTCTCACTATCTTCCGAGTTGAATTTGAGTTATCCATAACTCGAACTAACTCGGCTTGTGAGCCAGTGAGCCAAATTAAATATCGCTTACCTACTAACCACAACATGAGGTCCACAAGTTTGGTTTCTTTTTTATGAGTGATAAATATGTTAGTAGTCTAATTTTAACCTGCCCTAAATTATTAAACACAATCTACTTATCTACATCATTTGCTGTTTGCTATACATGTTTGTAGATGATTGTAAAATTGTGATGACTATTTTTTTTCAATATTAATTAACCAAATTGACTGCAAATCCATAAGTTCTTGATCAGTATTTTCTCATCAAGAAAAGTGCTTTTTATTCTCTTTATATTTTGATAAATCTGGATTCCAGGGAATAATTATGTACAAGGTTTACTAGTAAATTAGACTGGTCCACTGGTAATTAGATTGTACTCTCTTATGATTTTGTACTTTTTTTTCAAAATTGTCAAAGAGACACATCACTGGTACTAGTATTAATGTAACATAGTGTTGAGCACAGCTTGCACCTAATTTGCACTGGACCAAAACTATTGACATATTCTCATAAAACTAAAGGGGAAGTACCAACATTGTTACCAACTCATAAATGAATATGCAAACACATGCCTAGGAACTGGTACACGGAGATGCATAGCTACTGTTTGTAACTTAGATGTACCAGCACCATACATATTGGTACACATCGTTAAGAATGCTATGTTCTAATTAGAATTTTTGTTGACTTCCATTTCATAATTGAGTGACATCATTTCTGAAATAAGTATTAAGTTTTAAAGAATGTCATATCATGCATGCTGAATAGCGAACCCCATCCAACATCAGATATAAAAAACAAAAAAATCTCCGGATTCCGGATAGTCCCACGAGGAAAATGTAAATAATAGAGGGACATTTATATGTACAAAGTTTTTTGGTTAGGGATCCGAATTCAAACTTTCTTTCTTTTCAGTTACAATTTTTTGGGTTTCATTTTACAGCCTCACACCATTATTTATTGTATACTAATTGTGGGACTGATCATTGGTCCGCTCACATTGAGGCTTAATTATAAAATAAATGAAAAGTTTAAAAATGATTTTTTTTTTCAACTTGCTCTGTTTGAAACAATTAGCTCTGATGGTTGCTAATGCATAATGCACGGTCTAAGTATTTTATTTTATAAAGTAAATGCTTCTTATTGATTTATAGGCCCGTGGCCTGTTAGGCTTAGACAGGCCGCAAGGCCCAAAATCACTTGGAGCATCTTTCCATTTCTTTGATTGGGTTCTCCTCAGACCTCATGCACCGGCGCAGAGAAACACCTACTAAATAAATAACAACAAAAATTTGTTTTTCATTTTTATAGCAATTGGTTGTCTACCCGATTTTTTTTAATATCCTCAACTAAATAAATAACTACAAAAATTCCCACGATTTTTTTTTAAAATGCCCCAACCGTCAGGATTCCTAGCTGTTCTAATACAAAGTGAACCGCTAGGAATGATTTTTTTAATATCCTCAAATAAATAAATAATTACAAAAATGCCCTCAATCTTTTTTTACAAATGCCCAACCGCCAGGATTCTTGGCAGTTTTGTACTTTTTAAAAAAAAAATTCAAATGAAAGCACTAAACTAAATCTCAGCAATTGTCTTTTTTTTTTTATTATAGCATATCATTGATCTCAATACCAAAACATATTCACATTTACCTTAACAGTCAGTACAATAAATCAACACTGACGGTTCTAAATAAAAACAGTTAGTACAAGACCTTACTAATTAAAAACAGTTAGTGTGGTATATCAACACTGACGGTCCAACATAAAAACGGTCAGTAAAAGTATCAACACTGACCGTTATGGAATAAAAACAGTTCGTGAATCAAAAATTACAAAAAAAAAAATTGACAATAAAATTAACATAAAAGGAAGTTTGGAATCGGACCGTTCATTTTCACGCGGGAAATCAACGGTCGATTTGTAGTGAAATCATTCCAAATCTTTTATAAAATGATCAAGGGAGAACACTAAATGTAACCAACATAAAAGTGCAGAAGTTTTATTATGTATGAGCTTCGATTCAACACGAAGTGTTTATACGATGCTTCAATTTTCGGTTAACTAGATGGATGAGTAATTAAAAACAAATTTTGATCAAACTTGGATGCAAGACAATAAATGCAGTGCTCTTTAATTTAAACAGTTCTGATCGACCCACGACGACATATTCCCGTGCGTCTTCATTAACTCACGAAACAAGAGTTTATGTTTCATGTTCATGCATATTAGATGCAAGTCATATAGGCAACATGCATCTAATGCTATATAATTTTAATGTGTCAAAATCATTTAATTAAGCAATAAATATGTTATAACATTAATTATTGCATAAATATTACTAATATAATTTTCATTACAAAATATTTTTCTAAAATTAAAGTCAAAATTTAATATTAATTGCCTGAATTTCACTAATCACGTAAATTACTAATCATACTTATTAAATAGAATATGTTCATTCTAATAAACAAGCATTGCAATTTTTCGATGAAACAATTCATTAGTAATTTACGTTGTATTAGGTTTTCCATTCAATCATTAACAAACTTATTGCATCTACAACGAACATCTTACCAAATATAATTTCAATCCTATTTTGAATTACAATGATAAAATACTTATTGCATCTATATATTCAATTTAAACAAATAAACTTAATTATTAAATATCTTACAAAATATACACAATACACAAAGTTTTATTCTCAAATAGTTATATATCCCTAACAATTTTTATTTTAAATATACAAGTGAAGTTAATTTATTTTTTGACACAACAGAGAGCAACACTGACTGTTAAATTAAAAAAACAGTCGGTGTAGGGTAAGGCAACACTGACGCTTCCCTTAAAAAAACAACCAGTGTCGGTGAACTTCTCAACACTGACGGTTTTATTAATAAAAGGGTCGATGTAGGGTATGAGCAACACTGACGCTTCCATAAAAAAACTGTCAGTGTTGGCGAATTGCTCAACACTGCCGGTTTTATTAATAAAAGGGTAAGTGTAGGGTATGAGCAACACTGACGCTTCCCTTAAAAAACAGTCAGTGTTGGTGAACTGCTCAACACTGACTGTTATTTAATTAAAGTGTCAGTGTAGGGTATGAGCAACACCGACGCTTCCCTTAAAAAATTAGTCAGTGTTGGTGAACTGCTCAACACTGACTGTTATTTAATTAAAACAGTCAGTGATTGATGGTCAGTGAAGGGGTTTTTTGTAGTAGTATCAGGATCCAAATTAGTCCCCATTAGGATCGGTTATTTGTAAACAGCCGATCCAGATTAGTGTACATTAGGATTGGTTAATTTAACAAACCGATCCAGATAGTCCACATTAGGATCGGTTATTTGTAAACACCCCATCCAGATTAGTGTGCATTAGGATCGGTTATTTGTAAACAGCCAATCTAGATGTTAGTATCTGTATCGATTATTAAAAGAACCGATCCTAATACACAGTAATCTACAATTTTAGTATCGGCTGTTTAACCGATACATAATAGTTGACACATTTGTATTGCCTGGGTCAGTATCGCCTCTTGGTCCGTTCCTGATGTGCGTAAATAACCGATCCTAATGTGTGTTTTCTAGTGAATGCACGGTCTAAGTATTTTATTTTATAAAATAAATGCTTCTTATTGACTTATAGGCCCGTGGCATGTTAGGCATAGACAGGCCAAGGCCCAAAATCACTTAGAGCATCTCTCCATTTCTTTGATTGGGATCCCCGCAGACCTCATGCGCTGGCGCAGAGAAACCTCTACTAAATAAATAACAACAAAAATTTGTTTTTCATTTTTATAGCAATTGGTTGTCTACCCGATTTTTATTTAATATCCACATATTAATTAATAACTACAAAAATTCCCTCGATTTTTTTTTAAAATGCCCCTACCGGCTGGATTTCTGGTGGTTCCAATACGAAGTGAACCATCAGGAATGATTTTTTTAATATCCCAACTAAATAAATAATTAACAAAATGTCCTCAATTTTATTTTAAAATGTCCAACCGCCAGGATTCTTGGTAGTTTTGTACTTTTAAAAAAAATTCAAATGAAAGCACTAAACTAAATCTCAGCAATTGTTTTTTTTGTTTGTTATTATAGCATATCATAGATCTTAATACCAAAACATTAAACAAAATTTCAAAATGAAAACATTTACATGAATAACATTTGAACTAAACAAATTAAGATATAACAAAAAAAATCTAGATATGAGAAGCACACATTTACATGAACAATGTCTAAGAAATAGTAGTACAAAATAGATAACTTGATAAAAGAGTACAAAATCGAAACTTAGAAAGAATTAATTGGAAACTTCAAGTCAAGTTTTGAGACACTTTCCTTTGTTTTTGGGCTAAAAAATCCGTTTATCCGTTTTAACTTTTACAGAGTATCTTTTTTCCTTGCCTTGTAAAGTTTAGAAATAGGTCCTCTTAAAATATAGCTAATATCCTTATACAACATTATAGGATCTTTTCTACTGAGATTTAAGTTAATTGGAAATGTACATAAAATCTGCACTCCTTTTTTGAATTTTAAGAAAGGAATGATGACATGGTTTATATGGATTCTCTTTGATGCCATTTTTTTTTAAAGAATTTTCAGAAAGGAATGAAGTTTTCAAGAATAAACAGAAGACATACGACAATGATACTTCTTCAGGTGATTCTAATTTAGTTGATATTCAAGATAATTATGTATGTTTAGGAGTTTATTTTGGAGTTTTGTTTCAGGATGAGATTTTAAGTCAAGGGAAGGATTGTTGTGTATACTTTTCATCTCATCATATATTTTCATCAGGTTTAATTAGCAAAATATCAGGAAGAGTAGGCTATGTTTGGCAAGCTACATTAAGGAGGTAGAATTTAGCATTTAATATAGGGTATTTTAGGGGGTATTATTTATAGGTTTCTCTTTTTAGAGATTTATGTTGTTATAAATATTTCTCATTTGTACTCTATGTAATTATGAAGCCAATAATACAATTAAGTTTCCTCATAAAATTTCTGTCTCTTCTTTCTGACCTCTCTTTCTAGAAAACTTAACATGAATAAGTTTTTAGAGATTGATTTTGGACTCACTTGAGTGTAATTTAACACTTTCAATTCAAAATTGTTGTTGAAGCCTGGTATAAGTATTTTTCTAGGGTTTTCCTTTTGTTTCTCAGTGAAAATGCATTTTACTTGGTGCTTATGAAGGCATAACGATGCTGTAACCAGGATAAGAACTGAGATCTTAAAAAATTAAACTTCACTTATAGTTCAAATTAAAGATCTTAATATACTTCAATTCAAATTTAAACAACTTCATTAATAGAAGCAAATTAATTACAACAGAAGTCCACCATAAATGACAAAACAAAGGCAAGCATTGTTGCTTAATTCATCCTAGAAAAACATCATCTTCATCTGGAAAAACATCATCTATCCAACTCTTTATTTATTAAAACATGTACCTTTATACTTCGCCAATCATACCCTAATGGTAACAAAAGAGAAAAAGCACGCACTTCGCCTCTTTTCCACTCCTTGATGGAAACGGCTTTCGACCTACGTTGCATATAGTTTGTAATACAATTATCACAGTTTGTAATACAATTATCACGAGTAACCACCTCAAGTTCATATGAGAAAACATTTTGGCCCTAATCAGGCAGATCAATGTAATACAAAAAGAGAGCATACTCAGCATTGCAGGGTTCCTTCACAAGCAAAAAGAGATCTTTACCGGGTCCAAGTAAGGTATAAGAAAGAACCTCTTCATCAAATTGTAGTATATGGCAGGGTTTACCATAACTGTAGAAACTACCGACGTCGCTGTAGTGAGGGCCAGGGTTCCAGTGGTCTTTCCGAAAATGTGCCCGCTATTCTCCTACAAACAAACTTCTCGTCATAAAATTTAAGAAATCAAGATTTGCCATAGGACAAATGATTATAGTAAGTTGAACTACATTAAGTTTAAGTTTCAATCAAGAACAGTACAACCATGCAGTACCAACCAATACTTGGTACCACAACCATTACACAATATTAAACACTGCATTTTTTCTTAGTGTATTTGTTGTACTGATACCAGGACAAAAAAGAATTGACCAGAAAAAATGTGCACCTGAAAAGGCCTTGTGAGCACATTCTGGTATTGGGCATAGAGACGGGCCAAACTCACACATTTTAGAGTGCATTTGCATCTGTGAGTATGGAAAAGACTAGCGGCAACCTAAATTGGCGTAAACTTCCCATAGGCTTGAACTTACTTTATAGAAGGCTTGCCCTTGATTATTAATTTCAAGAAGAATAACCTATTATGTGATGTGTGAATTCCCAACTCAGCATTAATTTTTAGTAAATAAAAAGTTTGTAAATAACACATATCAATTTTTTTTTCATCATTATTGGAACTAAGTCTGAAAATATATTGCCCCTGAAAATAATATTGTGCTCGATTAATTATCCTTCAAATATTGTTTTGAAATGTGTTTCATCTGGACCTTAATTGAGATTAAATTGGGAAATTGAATAGCCCTGGGCCTTAATAATTAGTTGAACGTCGTACAATTAATGAAAGCTCCCTTGGCAGGAATGAAATATTATAATGTGCATGTTAAGTTACCAAATGCAGGGTATATATATGTACAACCTACAGTTTTCATTTTATTTTTTGCACTGGAGATTAAATTTAATTTTTCAGAATTGTGGGGTAAAGTTAGTTTGAAGAAAAGAAACTTGGTTGTATGAACGAGTGATTCGTAAAGTTGGTGGTTTAATTGCACAGCCAAGGATTTGTTTTGATTTCGAATTGATTCTAATCTATTAGCAGATTAAATGGGGTAAAAATTGGGGACTACCTGGATAATTAGTGGAAGCAGAAGTGATTATCCCAACAAAAAAAAAAAAAAAAAGGGCCTGACCTAAGGTTTTTATTTTATAAAAGAAATGCTTCTTATTAATTTGAGGGGCCGTGACCAGTTGGGCTTAAACAGGCCTGTAAGCCCCAGTTGGGCTTAAACAATCTCCTTAAATAAATCATCTCCTTTTCTCTGTGGCCCCTTCTGTGTATTCATTCAAGGAATTGGTCAGAAATTGTGGGAACACTGACTTGCTACACTGACTGTCACATTTTACTGACGCTGGTATTTAACCTTCTAATCAGAACAGTTGAGCATTTAAAAACCAATTGAAAACATTTGCCACCTTCTGTTTGTCCTTACTCAAGAGGAACAAACAGTGGGCATTCATTGATCAAGAGTTGAAAGTACAGTCTTATTCTTATATTACATAGAAGAGTTCCTATATATAGAAGAACACAACTCCTTTAAGACCCAAATAACAGTACAAACATGCATCCAGACATTATCATATATATGTATCTCTTTAAACTCTTTGCTTGTGCGTCCACTAACCATGACTGTCTCTTGGAGTTCAGCACAGCCTAATAGCTATTGATAAAATAACATAATCTTACAATCACCAAAAAAGAAAAACTACAAACCAAAACCCAGAAAAAAAAAGAGCACATTCGTTTCAGCTGTTATATTACATACATAGAACCAGTACACATACCCCAGAAAAAAACAAAATATCAAAAAACCAGAATACAACACATATGTTACCAGTAATG
Source organism: Carex parvula (assembly GCA_025461045.1). Lineage (NCBI taxonomy): Eukaryota > Viridiplantae > Streptophyta > Magnoliopsida > Poales > Cyperaceae > Carex > Carex parvula. The sequence goes on along the minus strand of JAJGRW010000693.1, from coordinate 2,096,671 downwards.
GAGATGTTTTACAAAATTCACTGAAAAAACAATGAAGGCAAAAACAGTGCACCAGTAAGGACAAAACAGCAGCACCAGTAAGGTGAAACCCAGTAACCAGTGACAAAATATAATTAATTTACAGTACCAGTTGGAGCAAAAATCAGTACCATACCAGTGACTCTCTCAAAGACTGCACCATTGAATGAACAAAAAAAAAAGTACCAGTGGCCAAACACATATGATCAAGGGTATAATAGGAAATTAGTGAGTCAGTTGAAATGGTTGGTACCGGTAACAGCTCATAGCTCTAGAATCGCATCTAGCACTCAAATTGAAGAAGTAATTAAAAAAGTTCTTGTCTAAAAAAAGCAAATGGTTATTAAATCTCATGAAACAAAATGGTCATAAAATTTTCAAAAGGAATAGGACCTTTTGAAAACATAAAGAATTTTTTAATAAAAATAGAGAAACAAGGATCAACCAAAGAATTTGAAGGGGTACACACCTCAATTTACACTGCCTTGCATTTTTAGCCTATAGATATTTTTAGACAGTAGATAGGAGAACGGATGTGGAGAGTGAGAGAGAGAGAGAGAGAGAGCGAACGAGGGCGGAGTCATTGAAGAAGATGAGCTCCGTTCTCTGCTGCTCACTGGCTGTGTGGCACGAATCTTAACGCATTCTGGAGCGGTTTAGATGTCCATCAAACTAGAATTTAGTCGATGGGCATCGGAACACCCCGCTCCCACAAACCTACAAGTAGCTATAGCTTTATCATTGAAGCACAAAATATTGTATTTTTTTGTTCTTCCCAATTAAGTTTTAAGTAGCATATAATTAAGGAATAGATACAGTAAATCCGAAAGTACATACGTATTATTAAATATTAATACACCCATGCACACCTTCATACAAGTAATTGAGTTGACAAAATAGTGCTGATAATATAAATGGATCACGACAGCATATAGAAAGTAATTCGAACACACATGCAGAAGTAACATTATTTCCGTGCTGGAATTAGTCTATCTCAACTCAGACGATCATGCAGCACTTCTCTTCTTTACTTTCACCATTAGCCCATTTTCAATCTGAAGAATAATAGAGTGCTTTGGAGCAATGACATGGCCTTCTACCACCTCAAAGTAAAAATTATAAACCAGTGCAGCCGCAGCTGCTTTCATCAGAGTATAAGCCATGTCCTTTCCCAAACAAGTCCTTGGACCAGTATTAAAAGACATAAACTTATACGACGGTTCGTACTTCAACTTGTTGTTGTCAGAAATCCACCGTTCAGGTTTGAATTCTGAGCAATCTTTTCCCCAAACCTCCTCTATCCTTGCCATTGCGTAAATTGATATGAGAATCTTTATGCCGGGAGTTGCCAAGAAACCGCTCGGTAGCATATCATCCTTCAACACCCCTTTGTGCTCAAATGGAACTGGTGGAAAGAGGCGGAGTGCTTCATTTAGTGCAGCATGCAAGTAGACTGATTTTTCAAGCTCTTCGGGATTAAATATGGCCATCCCGTCAGAGGTGAAGCTCCGAGAAAATGAATTCAATTCATTTAGGATCTTTTCCTCGACATGACGATTTTGTGTAAGCAGCCAGAGGAACCATGAGAGGCGAGCCCCAATTGTGTCACGACCACCTAGCATTACGTTGACAGTAGTGTCTCTCAAGAATTTGTCTGTGTTGCCGGTTTCGTTATCATCTATATAAGATGATAACAAATCAGGCATGTTCTCAATCCCCTTTGCTGACTTATTCTCGGCTCTCCTTTTCTCAATTGCTTCTTCGACAAATCGATCAATCACTCTCCTTGCATCAGCTAGCTTCTTTTCTCTTCCCATATTTAGTCTTCGTAAAAGCTTCCACACAGCCACTGGCATGGCATGCCAAAATAACAGACTCTCCATGGCACCATCCATTGCTCGAGCAAAAGGTACAGTCGGTAACTCGATAGAGAGGCTCTTAGGATCGGCACCAATGACTAATTTGGCAGTCATGTCAAAAGTTAGCCGCATAAACACATCTTGCATGTCTATAGGTTGACCTTGCTTGGATGCATGGGCCAAGAATGGGAGGAGTGCCTGCTCCACTATGTCCCGGCTTGACTGCGCCACATAGGCACGGAAGCGAGAGTGGGATAATAACATTTGTTGCTTTACACGTTGAGACCGCCATATGTCAGCATCAGAATTAACGATGCCATCACCAAGTACATCGAATATCTCCAAAAATTCCTTGCCTTTAGGATAGTTTTGGAAATTTGATGTGAAGATATGTTGTATGTTCAAGGGATCACATGTGAAAAAGAGATTCATGCCTGCAAACCATCCACCATGGAAATAGAAGTTGCAACGGCACCTACATAGGACGTCGGTACTATACGCATGTAAATTGTGGAGATTTACTATTAGTGCCGGTATCATGCCCACTAACGGCCAATACACCGGAACATTAGGTTGTTTGTTTCTAGAGGAGACAAAGTTATGGTAGTAATAGAGGAAAAGAAGGAGGCAAGGAATGGAGAACGTAAGCTCCAGAGGAGAAAGAGATGGCCAGGCCATTGTTTGCTAGGTTGAGATAGAGAGGATGTGCATTGGCTTAGATATATATATAACAATTTCCTTTGTCTATGTGACTGTGCAACCAAATATTGTTCCAATTATTGAGGCGTCGTTGACTTGCACGCCACAATATATCGATCTCATCTTATTATCTATGCTGGACATGAAGAAACTTTCTTTAGAGTTTAATTTTTGAAATAATTCTTTAGAGTTTAATTAGATCAATTCTTGGAGGCCGGGTAAATGTCCTAACCACTACAACAAAATAGGTCTTCAGCGACCGGTTTAGTTGCCGGTCGCTAAAGACCCCCCTCTCAGAATACTTATCCGTTATAATTTTTTGGATACGCATACAGATACAGATAGCCACTTGGATACGAATATGGATCATATTTTAAACGGATACGAATACGGATCGGATATCAGATGGATACGAATACAGATACAAATATAATCGGATAATTAAAAACAATATTAAAATTTAAATTGTTTCCTAAAAATAAAAATATTGGTATGTTGGTTTCTTTCTTGATGATTGATGAATATGTTGGTATATTGTAACTTACAAGAATAGCAAAATGCATTGACATTATTAAATATCTTTGTGGTACGTCAATCTTCAAACAGTGTGTGTGCAGCACGTCTTTGTCTTGTTCTGGCCCCGGCCAATTAATGATTGTAGAATGTCTTCACCTACACAATCCCACGCTGCAACTGAGGATGTCGACGACCCGGTTGAACTTGAAGAAGGTGAAGGTAGCGAGAGTGTTGACTTAAGTGACGAACGCAGAGATACGGTCGATGCCGCAACTGATGATGCTGCAACTGAAGATGCCGCAATTGAAGATGATGAATTTAATGATGATGGCGCATCCAATCACAAAAGGAACCGAACTTCCGATGTTTGGCAGTATTTTGCAGATGTACAAGTAAAGAAGAAAGGGAAGATGGCGTCAAAGGTAGAGTGCATCTATTGAAAAAAGAAGTATAAAGTTGTACGGGGCGGCCCCACAACAACTCTTTTGCGACACAAGGAAAAGTGCGGTTCCATAAAGAAGTCAATAGGTAAAACTCAAGGCCTTCTAAATTTTGGATCATGTGATAGTGCTGCACTAGTTGGTAGTTTGACTTTGAACCCAAGTGGGGTTTATGATCAAGTGAAGTGTAGGAAAATAGCTGCAAAAATGATCATAGCCCATGAGTTGCCCTTTACCTATGTTGAGTACCAATGGTTCAATGTTCCAATGAAGCACATCAATCCTCTTTATCAAACAGTGAATAGATCAACAATTAAGAGTGAGTGCATCAAAGTGTTCGACTTGGAAAAAGAGAAGATAAAAAATGTTTTTAAAAGCATTGATAGAATCTCACTCACAAGTGATTGTTGAACCTCAAACCAAACCATTGGTTACATGTGCTTGACAGCACATTACATTGATTCTATTTGGAAATTGCAAAAGCGTATTATTAGTTTCAATGAGCTTGCTCCACCTCATAGTGGTGAGGTAATTGCAAATGTCATCTTTAAGTCCCTTATAAAATGGTTATTTAAGACAAAATTGGGGCAATCACTCTAGATAATGCATTCAGTAATGATAGGGTTGTTGCCATGTTGAGGTCTAATTTTCAAGAGAGGGACAAGTACATTTTGGTGGGCTCTTTTTTCATGTGAGATGTTGTGCTCAAACATTAAATCTAGTTGTGCAAGATGGTCTTAGTAAAATCGATGATTGTATTTCGAAAATTAGAGGAGTGAAATACCTCAAAAAGACCACCGTTTGTCTTTTAAAATTTGGTGAAGTAGCAAAAGGTTTAGACATCCAAACTAGTCGATTGTTATGTAGCGATGTCAAAACTAGGTGGAACTCAACACATCGCATGCTTGAATCGGCTATTTATTACAAATTCACATTTCAACAATATGACATGAGAGAGAATAACTTTGTTTGGTTGCCCACTGATGATGAATGGATAAGAGCCGAAAAAGTGTGCAATTTGCTTGAAGCTTTTTTGGATGCCACTAACTTATTCTCGAGGTCATTGTACCCAACCGCAAATTTGTTTCTTGTAGAAATTTTTAAGGTAAAAAAGGTGATAAGTGAGGCACATACATCGGATGATCCATTCTTGAGGCTTATGAGTGTACCTATGTATGCAAAGTTTGAGAAGTTTTAGGGAGAAGTTGGGTTGCTTATGTCAATTGCATCTATTCTAGATCCACGGTTTAAATTGGTCTCGGTTGAATTCAGTTTTACAAGGTTGTATCCAACTTCGGATGATGTTGTTACTCGAAAAGAAGAGGTAATCACTAATCTTAAAGTTCTGTTTGAAAAGTATTCAAAGGAGCAAATGGTGGCTAAGGCTAAGGCTTCCGCTAAGGTTGTCGCAAGCACCTCAAATTCGGCAGCAGCTGCTACCCATACCATGCGGGCACCAATAGATGATGATTTTTATGCTTTTCTTAAGACTAGGGGGTAGAAAAGCCACCCAAATCTGACCTTGAGGTCTATTTGGAAGAACCCAATTATTTGGTAGAAGATGAGGCTTCTTTTGATGTTTTGAAGTGGTGGAATCAAAATTCCAGCAAGTATTCTATTCTAAGCAAGTTGGCTCGTGATGCGCTTTTCATTCCCATCACGACTGTGGTTTTGGAATAGGCCTTTAGTGCTGGATGTCATATATTAGATATATTAGACGACTATCGAAGTTCTCTCTCCAAATATATGGTGGAGATTCTCGTTTGTGGAAGTGATTGGGCTACCGCAAAAACCACCATTCAAACGTTACAAGTAAGTGTTCAGTTTCAAATTTTGTATTCGTTTAAAGCTTTATACTCACTTTTTACTAATACTTCTATTTTTATTTTCAGCAATCTGCTATAGAGGATGAGAATTTGGATATTCCAATCCCAAACGAGCAATGATTAATCCAAAACAGTATGATATTCCAATATGAAGTAGCATCAGTTTATGTGAACATCAAATCTGAGTGGTTACATCAGTTTATGTGCACATTGGTTTAGTACAGAGAACAAAATTAGTTGGGTCACATCAGTTTATTTAATGGAGTGGTTAGTAGTTGAATAAATGTATGGTTTTCATCTCTTAAATGAGCAAGCAACTTACAGTTATTAGTTTCTTTCTCAAAACTGTAGCATCAGTTTGGAAATGTGACTACATGTTTCCATACAAAAGTTTTGATACACAGAGAAGGTTTAATCATGAATTTAACCAATTCAAGTTTAATCAACTCAATGCATGATAATGTATTTTCTGCATGTTTTCATACATGGAGCAGGTTTAATGATTGTGGGGGAACTTATATTTTTTTTTCTTTGCAACTTGATATGTTATTTTGGAACTTCAATTTATCATCTTTTTTTTTTTCTCGCAAAGAAAAGTGTTGTAGACAATTTCGAGTAAACTTAGGATTAGCCTTCTCTCATGGAGAGGTCCCTATTTTATAGAAATGCACTCTTACAAATAAGTCCTTACAATATTAACTAATTAACTTAATATATATAAATAACTCAACACTCCCCCTCAAGATGGGCGATAGATATCAATCATCCCCATCTTGTTACAAAAGATATCATACTCTCTAGAACCTGATTCTTTTGTTAAACAATCAGCTAACTGCTCTTCTGATTTAACATAGATCAAAGTCAGAACTCCTCTATTCAGTTGCTCCTTGATAAAGAACCGATCAATCTCCACATGCTTGGTGCGATCATGCTGAACTGGATTGTTTGCAATATTAATTGCTGATTTGTTATCACACCAAAGTTGTAGGGAGTCTCCTCTAAACAAGCGCAGCTCAGATAACATGTTTCTCACCCACATCAACTCGCACAGACTAACCATAGCCCTGTACTTTGTCTCAGCTGTAGACCTAGCCACCATATCTTGCTTCTTGCTACGCCAAGATACGAGATTGCCTCCAACAAATACACAGTAGCCTGTAGTGGACCTATGATCATCCATACAACCCGCCCAATCAGCATCACAATAGCCTTCAATTCTCAGATGTCTAGATCTCCTGAACCATAACCCCTTTCCTGGGCTTCCTTTAATATACCTGAGAATTCTACGAACTGCCTCCATATGCTACTCTCTGGGATCATGCATATATCTACTCACCACACTCACTGCATGAGTAATATCAGGTCTCGTATGGCATAGATATATAAGCCGTCCAACTAGTCTTTGATATTGCTCTTTACTCACCGGGTCACCACTCTCGGCACACATCTTATGATTCTGCTCGATCGGAGTAGATGCAACTCTGCAACCCAACATCCCTGTCTCTGAGAGAAGATCCAGAGTATACTTCTGCTGAGAAAGCACTATCCCCTTTCGCGACCTTGCAATTTCAATCCCGAGGAAGTACTTCAACTGCCCCAGATCTTTAACTTCAAATTCTTCTCCCAGTTTCTTCTTCAACAGTAGGATTTCCTCAGCATCATCTCCAGTGATTACAATATCATCAACATAGACCACCAGAATAGTGATACGAGTTTTGTATGGTACCCAATTGGAATTATTTAGAAACGAGTCGCATATTCAGTACAAATTTCAACTCTACACTTTTATATTTAAAAAAAATTGCTGATGCTTTGGAATATCAAATAATTAACGACATGAGATACAGATGTATAATAATAAATTATGTGCAATAACTTGGTTTAAAAAATTATGCAAAACAGATTATAGTACATAACTAATAACTTGAAATAATTTTATGCAAATAAATCAAGGTTCAATATTGACTTAGTTTCAAATCATAGAAATTATAATAATTTTTTTATTGGAAAATCTTCAGCTACTTAATCAATATCGGATGACTTCAAAGCATTCGTCACAAAAAAAAAAACAAATTTTACTCGTTTACCATTAGCAACACGAAGGTGTTCACACAAGTTGAAGCAAAAGATCAAAAATAGAAACCTCTGCTTACGCTGTCATGCTGACGCAAGCAGATGAAGTTCTTCCATAACATCTTTCGAAAAGCATCGGCAATGCAAAATCCAATTTTAACCTTTCTCCCCATTATGAAACATGTGTTAAAAGATTTTATTTCGTCTGATCTGAATCTCCAAAAAATTATCTTATCATAATATTTAAAAATTGAGAAGAGTTCAAATAACCTAGTTTTTAAAGATTAAGTAATTTAATATTTCAACTAAAATATCAAAATAAAATGGAGAAATGAAATTTATATAATTTTATTAATACAAATGTAATTAAAAGACTACAACATTTCAATTTTATTTTGATTGGCATCAAATGCTTGCAAAAATACACTGATTGATAATTTCGTGATGTTGATTTTTCAAATTAAAATTTTATTTTTCATGTTTTTATATAGTTTAGCTCTCATAAATTGTTAAATGTGTTTGTAGCTAATTGGTGAGAATTTTATTTTGTGGTTTTGGAAATTTGAATTCAAATTCTAATGAGCACACATTATGCAATTTATATTTAGCCCTCTCCTTAATCTAACTTTTCTAATTCTGCTCCTGATTGCAATATTGGACTATATAAAGAGAGGAACATAAAACAACAATGAATAATTGCTAACCACCACCCCCCCCCCCAAGATAGGAAGGTATAGTATAAATGCATCCATTAAAAAAAAGATTATAATCACAGCAAAGTTATTTATAACAGTGACAATTAAAAATAACAGTACTTATTAACATTTCTCTCTCAAAAATATGACCTTTGTATGTCACTAATTGAGATCATTAAATTATGGTTCACACGTAATAAATACTTATTACGTTCACAATATCTTAGATAATCACTTCTTTTTTTATTGAATTTTTAGTTATTTGGAAAGTTATCGAATTTTTAGCAAAGTTTTTGAATTTTTTCATTTAATATACAACTGAATGTTTTTAAAATTACACAACTTTTAATGTATTTATTTTAAGTTATTCTAAGTAACTCTTTAATCTTTACTTTTCAAATGGACTATATATACATAAAAACATATAACCTCGCAAAAAGATAAGTCAATACTAGACGCATAATTAAGATCATTGCAAAAATCATAAATCCAATTCCAAACAAAAAAAAGTGCAAATTAAATATGTATAACCTTACCTAAAATAAGAGAATTATGCTTGAACAAAATATTTAAAATTAATAATAAATATATATACTGTTAATTTTTCTAATTTTTATTTATATTAATAATGACTTAATTAACACATCTCCACACCAGAAATCAAATAATTCACAACATGACACATCTAACATCAGGTATCATGCTCCGCCGTGTTCTAGCAATGCATATTGTGTCGTGTTCACGTGTTACGTGTTTTCTGCAAAACATTAAATGTGTTTGACATCAAATTACATAAATTTGCTGGTATCCGTCATATGCATATATATAGGAGTTGGCTACAGTGCTACGCGTAGCATAGAGGGCCTTCGTGCTACGGCTCAATATTTGAGCTTTCAAAATTCTAACGGTCGATCTGAGCCATTCAACATGATCTCCATACGAATATGACTTGCAAACCAAATTTTACATTTTTTAGAATTATTTTACTATTTTTTTAGATAGGTAGAAAATCACTTGATCTAAATGGTACAAAATTTTCAGGTCAAGTGATTTTCTACCTATCTAAAAAAATAGTAAAAAAATTCTAAAAAATGTTAAATTTGGTTTGCAAGTACATATTCATATAGAGATCATGTTGAACGGTTCAGATCGACCGTTAGGATTTTGAAAACTCAAATATTGAGCCGTAGAACGGAGGCCCTCTATGCTATGCGTAGCATATTAGCCAGATTCTAGATATATATATATATATTTATATTAACTTTAATCTAGGTTTTTTAGAGGATTTTTAATAATTCAAAATGTTTCCTTTCTGTTTAAATCAATAAATGGCTGGAACAACTAATTAAAACTCGTTTTCCAGATGCAAAGATTTTGGTTTTAGTTTAGGAGACAATCAAACAAAACTATATATGGCGTGATTAGAAGAAGCTACATGTCTTGCAATTTGCATTATAAGATGACCATAAAATTTATGTGAGAAAGCAACATACCATCTAAAAGCGTCCCTACAACATGTCATCCGAAAAATATACAACCATATTATATTTAGGATTCAGACTTCCTAAGTCAATCAGTCTTATTTTCACATCGCAATTAAACGACGTCGACATCATAACCTTTCAAGAAAAAAAAAATTATGTAATTAATTAACCCCAAATATTGAATTATCAGTTCGGCCACACTATTTCTAATTTTAAACGCCAATATATCCTAATTAACCGCAATAATGTATCCAAGTTCTCACCTAATACCTACATTTTGACCTAATTAAAGCTATTAGTGTTATCTTGTTTAAGAGAAATGCAGGATGGACATGTAAAATACGTTTTGGTCACTTCGTATATATTTTGTACCGTAATTTGTATACTATTTCAAATTTTTAATTAAATTTTTTTTTAAATTACGACATGCAGACATGCGCGCATCTATTAACTTCTTCAGCCTTTTTGGGTTTAATTTTTATCCGTCCATTTCTATCACATGATTTTTATTACCTAGGACGTATAAAATGGAACCACGGCACATGTCAGAACCCTCCTTAATTTGTGATATTGTCAATTGCACATGATTTTCTTTTTAACCATGCTTATCAAAATATTCAGATTTTATTTCCGGAAAAAATATTTATTAGAAAGTAAAATTAAGAACTAGTATTTAATTTTTATCTAGTAGCAAAAGGCAACACTCTATATAAGAGGGGGAAGTTCAAAATCCGCATAGATATATTTTTTATTAACAATTAAATTTTTTTTTCCAAGGGCAGGCTGTCTATCCCTGTTGTATGCTATCTTCGCCCCTGATGCCATTTCCAACCTTGTCCAAGTAGAAGAAGACACAAGCTCTGAACAATAACCATCTGATTATTACTCATTGGCAAGGATTGGAGTTTGCACATAATAATATAATTTGTTGTGTATGCCTTTCAACTCATTATATATTTTCATCAGGCTTGATTTAGCAGGATGTCAGGATAGTAGGCTATGTTTGGCAGATTATATTAAGGAGAAAGAATTTAGTAATTTAGTATAGGGTATTTTAAGACGTGTCATTTATAGGATTATCTTTTTAGATATTTATGTTGCTATAAATTATGTCATTTGTACTCTATGTAATAATTAAGTCAAGGAATACAATTAAGCTTCATAAAATTATGTGTCTTATTTCTAGTCTTCTCTTCTTGACACCCTAACAAATTGGTATCAGAGCCATCTTCATCGCCGGCAGTAGTTTGATGATTTCAGAGCTATTCCGCTGCTGTTGTTGAGAGTTTTCAGATTCGCATATGTGCATCGCGTGAGAAAAATCAAGGCGCATCAGACCTGTGAGGTGCGACTCTGCACCAGACTTCTCCTTTGGCGCTTTCTTCCTGCACCGTGCACTCCGTTTTTGATTTTGCTCTTCAGCCGCGCAAACACCGTTGTGAGCTGATTGCTGTTAGGGGTGTTCAAATGATCAGTTCGGTTGAAACCAAAGTAAAATGATCAAACCAAACTTTTCTTGGGTTTTCAAATATAGAACCGAACTGAATCGATTAAACCTATCAACCGATTAAGAACCGAACCGAACAAACAGAAGTAAATTTCAGTTTGTTCGGTTCAAACCGAAGTAAATATATTGGTACCATTATTAATGAAAATAACACATTGTCATACACAATAATTGAAGTTCAGTTCGGTTTAGTATAATGAAATCATTATAATACCAATAAAATTAGAGTCAAACCAATATAAACCGGTCGGTTCGGTTTTGTCAGTTTTGAAAAGTCTAAACCGAACAGATCCATTTAAACCGAAATAATTCAAAATTTCAACCGAACCGATCTATTTAAACCGAAAAACCAATCCATTTAAACCAAAATTATCCAGTTCAGTTAAAAACCGAACAAACTGAACCGTTTGAACACCCCTAATTGCTGTAATCCGAACTTTTCCTAATTATTTGTCCCAAAACCAAAATTTTTAAAATCAAGTTTGACTTTGACTTTTGTAAAATTCGGCAACTTCAATTTTTGTTGAATTGAAATTTGTCAAACCTGGATTTTATTTTGAGAGGTTTCGGTAATTGAAGAAATTTTGATAATTTGGAGATTTGTTGATTCGGGGTTGGAACTTTGAATGGAGATGTCGACCAAAATTGATATTTAGAAATTTGATGGCACAAGTAGTTTTCCGCTTTGGTAAGTTCGGATGAAGGCAAGATTGTCTAATTGGGGCGTAAAATTAAGCTGCAATTTCGGGTAGGTCTAAGTAGTTGGAAGGGGAGGATAAAAATAAAGATTGGGAGATTATGAATGACAAATCCCTCTCGACTATCCAGTTGTTTTTGAGTGATTCAACTCTTCAAGAGATCTTTTCAGAGACTACAACAGCTGATACATGGAATAAGTTAGAGGGGATCTATATGCGGAAATCGGTCACTAACCGGTTGCGTTTGAAACAAAGGTTCCATTCTTTCAAGATAGTAGAAGGTACATCCGTTAAGGTCTATATTTTAGACTATACTGCACTTCCTAATGACATGGAGATGATTGGTATCAAGGTGGACGATGAGGATAAAACTATGGTTCTGCTGTGTTCGCTGAGTAAGTCTTATCAAGGGTTTAAGGAAACCATGTTTTATAGCAAGGAATCAATCACCTTTGATGATGTGAAAAATAATTTGTTGGTCAAAGTCCAACATTGATAGTGATTTGTTAAGGGCTGAGAATGGCCATCAAGATGTTGGCTTGATTGTCGAGAAGAGAAGAGAGGGGGAAGAACTTGACTTCATCATCGACCCATTTGAACTCTAAGCACAAGAACCTAATTTGCAACTATTGTAGGAAGAAAGGACACATCAAGGCCGACTGGTTCAAACTCAAGAATAAACAGAAGGCAAACCAGGGTGATAGTTCTTCAGGCTATGCTAATTTCATTGAAATTCAAGTTGATGATGTGCTTTAGGGGTTTATTTTGGGGTTTTGTTTCAGAATTAGATTTCAAGTTAAGAGGAGGATTGTTGTTTATGCCTCTTATCTCAGCATATATTTACATCAGTCTTGATTTAGCAGGATATCATGATAGTAGGTTATGTTTGGCAGACTATATTATGGAGGAAAAATTTAGTATTTTAGTATAGGATATTTTAGAGCGTGTCATTTATAGGATTCTCTTTTTAGAGATTTATGTTATTATAAATTATGTCATTTGTACTCTATGTAATAATGAAGACAAGAAATACAATTAAGATTCCTCATAAAATTCAGTCTCTTATTTCTAGTCTTCTCTTCTTGAAACCCTAAATTTCTAATAAAAAATATAAGCAAGCTCCAGTTAAAGCCATTAATGGCTGTTGCGACCCAACCAAAGCAAAAGGAAAGAGGAAAAAGTGTAATAGATACCAAGAATCCAGAGAAACAGATTAACAAAAATAACTGACACACGCTGTGATTTCTCTAATATACAGGGTGAACTCTCTATAAGGTAAAATCTAGATGATTTTTTATTTGAACGAGACAAATTATTATCCTTTAGAATACTTTAAATTTGAGAGGACTTGACAGGATATAAAAAAAAAAAACAGAGAGAGACGAATGGTCGATCCGCCAGTTAAGGCCGCCCCAGTGATGCAACAAGCTACCGGTCAGAAGTTTAGTTAAATAAATATAATTAAACACATTATTGACCTTCAGAGCTAGTTCAGACGGCACTATAAAATATTCCCCATATGCAACTTGCTGTGAGTTATATAAGTATAGCACGTTGTTGATTTTCAGACTGCACAATAAAATTTCCCCCCAACAATCTGTCCTCCTCCGCAAAAGAGCAAGTGCAATTCAAAGCTAAGCGTGATAGTAATCGCCATTCCATCCTCCCAAAGCATTAGATCTGAAAGTGAAATAGTCTCCGAATTACGCAACAGCAATGAATTAATACCACATCTCGGACTACAGCCTGAAGAAACAACGGAAACTCAGGTAATATTTCTCAAACTATTTCTTGCTATATAGTGTCTGTAACACTACTTATTGAACGGGGAAGAACATAGGGAAATGCATATTGGCGCCGTGAAGTAATACTAAAACAAATAATACATATAATTTAGTTTGTATTTTGATTATATTATTATCTTCTTCATTGTTGTTGTTGTGGTCATTATTATGGTTATTATTGTCATTAATGTTGTTATTATATTTTTTTATCAAAATTTTTATAGTGTGCATCTAAATATTTAGGGACATTTTCTTAACATACGTCCGATTACTAAAATTTGAACATAAGAGATTTAATAATTTTTCTTTTCTGTTATTTTTAAGGAATAACATCAGATTTATTTCCGTCAACTGGTACATATACTGTCAAATCCTTATATGACTGGCTCAATTTGGAGGTGTTAATGATCTGATAATGGATAAAATTTGAAACAGATATTTTATTCGAAATCATTATCATCAGGGATGTAAACAGATTGGATATTATTTGATTTTATCCGGGATCCGAATCCGGAAATGGATGAATTTAGATGGTCATATACAGATTATGATTATTTTCTGATGGATATAGATGCAGATACGGTTTTGAATATTTTTGGATATTGAACCGGATCCGAATCCGGATAATTCCGGATTTTTTTCTTAATCGGATCATCCGAATCGAACCACTTCTAGCATTGCAGGATGCTTTATGGGCTTGGGCCGGCGAAAGCAATTTGACAATATTAAAATACTCGAGACTTCGGACTATATATATGCTTCTTTGTTTTACAGTTCTCCTGTGGGACTGAGAATTATAAAGAATTCTGGCGATCCTTTTTGTCTCACACAGGTCCGGCCCGTAGCCTATTGCATTACGACAAATAAGAGTACAAGCATGTTAATCAATAATAAATATTTATTTGACTAAATGCTCCATCGTTTCTTACCCTTTTTGGTTACCCCTGGTTCATTATAGACCAACCGCCTTTTATATTTTTACACTTAATAGACCACAATTCACCAAGTCTATTTAACAAGATGCATGCATTCACCTTTCTTTCTCACAGATCTCTCGTTTCCGTTGTAAACAAATCGACGACACTTTTATCTTACTTCTCAAATCGATAATGGCAAATCCAAATCACGCTACAAAAATCAGAATCGACCCCAACCAAGAGAGAATCGCTTCAAATTGTGAGAATCGGACTGATTTAAAAAAAAAAAACTCGGTTGAATCGGCCAATTCATTCGGATTTTCACTAAAAAAAATCGGACACCTCGTAAGTCGAGATAAAATCGGATCGCCACCGGTCGATTTTGATCCGACTCAGCCGATTTTACATGCTTGATTCATTGTCTTGTTACATATTAAAAAACCTTTTGTATCAATATTACATCTAAGTCATCTAAATTTTCAAATATATCCCTATACTAATACTAATAAATTAAAAATCCACTATTTTGTAATAATACATTATAATAATAATTTCAAAATTAATATTTTGACAAAATATTAATTTCAACACTAGTGACTCCTTACTGATGCATATGCATGTCCAAAAATCATGATTTTCGAATTTGTTATGTATAAATTATTATGCCAGCAATGGAAGTTTTCATTCTATGATACTCCTTGCAGTTTATCTATTAGGTACTTTCATTGCACATAACCACTCAAATTTGATAACAGAACCATGTATTCTTGTATACGTTCTGACAAAATAAAGCTTCTAAATATCTTTTGTGGTCACTTTACACATATAACATATGTAAATTAGATGTAATTAAAAAGGTACAGTTGTTTTTTTAAGGTTAGTGGATTTAAATGTCTACTAACAATATTATTAATAAAAAATATATTTATAACCAGTCACATGATCATAATTTCTAGATCTACTTTTTTATTCTCACAAAATCTTCTAAATTACTCTCAACTATTATAATCACCTAATTTTACTTATACACACTCTTAATCATTTTAATACCTTAATCTCATCTCTCCTCACGACCGGATCCACTTTTCTTCAATTGCTATCACGCTCCGATGACTGGATAAACTCACCGTCACGCTACAATCAAGATGAAAGTAGATACTCAACGCTTCAAGCTCCGACGATACTGCGCTCTCGGTTCCTCTCCACTCGGGTCTCTCCCCACTTTATCATTCTCCTCTCCGCTCTAAAAGTAGAGCCGAGAGAGAGAGAAAGTGGGAGGGACGGACAAGGAGGATGAGAGGCGTCTGAAAGGATGGCGGCTGTGCTAGAATTTGAGTTTTTTAGATTGCCTAAAATCCCCTTAAGACGAAAAGAGCGAAAGAGGCGCTACTGGAGCGACCTCCCCATCCTCATCTTTTAAAAGCTACAATTGGTAGTCTTTTACATATGGTTTTCTCTTGAAACGTACGACCTTAATTATGATCTAATACTAACTATTTGTATAAATTAGGTGTACATTGAAAGCTGTTGTTATGATCCGATGTGGCTGTCCCCTGTACAGCTGACTTTCTCACAGTATTTTGGGATTTCAGAGGACTTACATATTCTTAGAACTTTTGGTGAATGATTACTTTCGGAAAAGAGTACAATGAGTTGGTGGTGGTTTTACCGAAATTTTTGAAGTTACTATAATCTGAAAAAAAAAAAAAAAAAAAACCACAAAATTTGGATATTTTTAGATCTACAACGGCCGCAGAACACTGGTGCGGCTCCAAATATCAGAGACCGCACAGGCAATCTGTGGCCCCAGCCAGGGGTCCGCAGAATGATTCTGCAGCCCCATTTTTTCCTTTTTTTTGTTTAATCAAACTTTGAGATATCTGTGGGTCCAGCGAATTCCAATTGGTTTGAAAAATGGGGCATAGTCAAACTTTGAGATATCTGAGATGGGGCACAAATGCCAACGCAAAATCCCATTTTTTATTAAACAACAAAAAAGATGGGGCCGGAGAACCATTCTACGGACTCCTGGCTAGGGCCGCAGAATGGTTGTGCGGTCCCCGGTATTTGAGGCCGCACCGGTGTTCTGCGGCCGTGGTAGATCTGGTAATACCCAGATTTCGTGGTTTTTTTGTTTTTGAGAAAAAGGTAACTTTAAAAATTTCGGGTGATTTTATTTAGGGATAAATGGTTTTAATGCTCCTAAGCTGAGTAATTGTCATGTTGATTAATTATGATCCGATGTGGCTGTCTTGTGCAGCTGACTTTTGGTTTTAGGATACAAATCTACTGTGATTCTTTCTAAATAAATCCATTTATCTGTTTGGAGATTTGTGCATAAAAATAAGTGTTGTCGATATTCGTGCATTCCAAAAAATGAAAGGATAGATTTGAAATCACAGGGTCCTGCGATTTATTTTCTTGGTTTGGATACAAATCTACTGTGATTTTTTGGAATCACATACTCTATTATTCTAAATTCATCCATTCATCTGTTTGGAGATACGTGCATAAAAAATAAGTGTTGTTGAGATTCGTGCATTCCAAAAAATGAAGGAGTAAATTTGAAACCGCAGGTCATGAGATTCTTTTAGAATCACAGCAGATTTATTTCCTTGGTTTGGATACAACTATGTTGTGATTCTTTCGAATCACAGGACTGGATAGATGTGTCCTTAATTGGCTTCATTAATTAAGCTGGTGGTTTTAATGCTCCTAAGCTGAGTACAATGAGAGTATCGCTTATTCACTTATTAATTGGAATGTTCCGCAATCTAATTAATTATGAGAGCAAAAATGCCTGATAGATGTGTCCTTAATTACCTTCACTATCTTGTTTTCTCAATCTAAGAAGACGATATATTTCAAATATGTCCAATTTCGATGTTTTCATTAAATTTTACCATGTTTAATTAGGTGGCGATAGAGGCCTCTATTTCTACTCCCGAACAAATAAAGACAGAACACCAGATTGTTCAATCCGAGCTCCAAAGTGCAACGGATTTTGGAGACACTGTTCTTCACCTACTTGTTACTCAGAGGCACCACGAGCTCGCTCTGAAGGTATTTCAAAGAGATAGGTCCCTGTTGAATGCACATAACAAGATGTCAGAGACACCCCTGCACTATGCTGCGAAAGTCGGAAATGGGGAGTTCGTTGACGATCTCATTCGAATTGATCCTGTTATTGTGAAGGATGCTATCAAAGAAATAGATGAAAATGGAGACACACCATTGCACGTTGCTGCCAAACATGGTCATGTGTATGTCGGTTGCGAGCTCATGAAGTGTGATTCAAAAGTGGCACACAGGGCCAACAAGGATATGTTATTTCCATTACACATAGCTATAATGAAAAATTATACAAAGATGGGAGAATTCATGTTAGAAGTTGACCCTACTCTGGCATGCATCCCATTTTCAGATGGAATGTTTCCGACTCATGTTTCTGCACGCATGGGCAACATGGAGCTGTTAATACATTTCATAATAAAGTACCCTAATTATGCTAAATTGTTGGATTCACGTGGAAGAAATATTTTTCATATTGCTGCGGAAGAAAACCAAACAATTATTTTTAGGTGTGTACGTAAAGTTACCAACATGATAGCACGGATGAATAATGCAAGGGATAATGAAGGAAATACACCGTTGCACATTGCATCAATGAAGGGACACAAGTCAATCATGAAAGCTATGTGGGAAAAAAAGATGTATACCGATGCCGAAATAATCCCAAACAATGAAGGGTTAACACCATTCAAACTTTTTGCGAGACACCTGGAAACTAATGAGCTATGCTTAAATTAACAAACACTTTGCAATCGTTCTATGAATTAATTACAATGGATCTTCTAGAGGTTTTCGGTTCATTGGAGTATCACCCAATAAGCCAGTACCCCCCCCCCCCCCCCCCCCCCAAAAAAAAAAAATACACACACAAATATACAAATATATAGAGAGAGAAAGAGAGATTGGCTAAGATCAAAGTAGTATGACCAATTAAGATCTTATACTACCAGTTTGTTTTGCGATTCTAAAGTTCAAATCGTCGATTAGAAGTGCTAAACATGTTCTCTGTATTAAAATGTGCTTGGAGACCAAATTTTATATTTTTTGGTATTTGTTTAGTTTTTTTTTAAGATTTTTGAAAATCGTCATTTTTCATATAAAAAAATATGAAAGACAATGATTTTTAAAAGTCCATAAAAAATAGTAAAAAATTTCTACAAAATTAAAAAATGTGGTCTCCATGCACATTTTAATATGAAGAACATTTTGAACACTTCAGATCGATCGACTATTGACCTTTGAAATTCGTAAAAATGAATTGATAGTACCAAGACCTTGGTCATACCGCTATGACCTTAGCCAATCTCTCTGTCTATATATATATATATATATATACACACACAAAATCACACACACATTCTCTTTTGCATATTTTATTCATAGTAGAACTTGATATCGGTTGCTTAAGTGCGAATTGTTAAATTTTGCAACTATTGATTGTAATAAATTAATTAAGATGTGACATGATTATAATCATTGTTCATTACTGGTAAATGAGCGGTCTATTGGTTAATAATATTATAACAGACACTTCTGTTGTCTCTTACAGTGTATTGATGGTAAAGACATTGGCCGCTACAAATCTGTTGAAGGTGAATTTACTCAAAAGTGGTTTCGAAATATAATGGATCAACCACCAAAAAATAAATGGGAGAGAATTCAAGTTCTTGGATTGGGCTCCGTACTGATCACAACTGTAACATTTGCTGCCGCTTTCACAATCCCCGGAGGTTATAATCAAGAAAACGGTACACCAGTTCTAGGGAGGAGATATATATTCCGGGCATTTATTCTAGCTAACACCTTGGATTTATACAAGGATTCGTAAGCTTATTTGCGCTTCTTTTTAATTCTCAAACCAAATTTGGCATTCGCCTCATTTTTGCAGAATTTTGTTTTATGATGGCAGCGAGTAGTATGGTTGTGGCATTTGGATTGGGGATGTATGTGACACTTGCTCCAGTTTGGTATCCTATCGCTGTCCTAATCCTTGTTATCACTCTGATTCTAGGGTCTCCTTTGGGGCTAATTTCTGGTAGAGGCTTGGGACCAATAATTCTGAAAGCCATTTATTCTAGGCTAGAAAACAAAAAAGGCTATTTTATAGTAGTATTATATGTCATGCCTTTCCTGCTCACCTTCTGTCTGGCCTTAGTGTAGCTCATTTTCCATTGCCATTCTCTATCCACGTCGGCCTCATGATGCATTTTTTTTTTTTCTTTATGTTCTTTTATTTTAAGACATATTACGGAACATTTGTACCACTTCGTTTAATTAGATTTTCTCATAATTATGTTTGTTTTTCTATTTCTTTTTTACTGAATAATTCCCTTTATGGACGGAACGGAACTTAATTTTGCCCTGCACGAGCCGGACTTTTGCCGAAGCTTTTGTTATTTTACATTGGAAAATTAATAGTGTTTTTAGATATCAGTTATCACCAATATGTGTGGGCTCCATTCTCGTGCTATATATGTTAATGGTGTCAACGTGGCCTATATATGTTACTCGGCTAGTAATCATGAGAACTACAACATGCAAAGCATACATGCATGCAAGCAATTAAGCATCATCGGCTTTTCAATGTCAAATTCGATTTAAACACAAGTCTTTTATTTCAATTATCTTAGTTTAAAATATGTGAAAATGACATTTTCGAGTAATGAATGATATTTGATGTTCGACATAGATAATTGAAGTACTAAACAATAAACTCTCTGAATATATAGTTTTGACAATCATTTTCTAAAATTTTTAATTTATCACAAACTAGGTGAGTTATCATCGTAACTTTCCGTATGTGTATCCGATCATGTAAAGGTTTGAAAAATTGTACAAAATGTCCTGTCAAAACAGAGAAAAAAATGCCCCTCTTCCAAAATTACTTACAAAATGTCCTTATAGGCTCCATTTTTTTATCTTCCTTTCCCTCCCTTCTCCTTCCTCCCAATTCCTTCCATTGTGGCGCAGAAAAATAAAAACCAAACCGAGGAAAATGTTGTTATCTCATGCAGGAGTGTGATCCAGAGATATGAACAATAAAAGAACAGATAAATTAAACTCCCGAGCTTTAGATGGTTGTACATTTAAATTACAATTTGTAACCTTGTGTAATGTTTCAAAGAAAAGAACTTTGACAATTATGAGAAATGACGCATATGAAAATGTTTTCACTAATCTGTACCTTTTTTTGAGAGAAAGGTAAGGGCACTAATCTGTACCTTGACAATATGTCGCACCATATCTGAAGAAAATGAACTATTAATGCAAAATAAGTTAATTGATGGGTCTGCAAAATTAAAAGAAAAAGAAAAAAGCCATGAGCTTGATAACATAAAAAGAAAAAGGAAAAAGCCTAATTTTGAAAAGCAATATCTAGGAGTAAACAGAGAAAAAGATAAAGCTGAAATGTGTAAAGATATGGTTGTCCTTGTTACAATAGTTTCACTGGGCGGAAATTGCTTCCAACAGCATTTCTTTGGGCTACAATTGATCGGGAGAAAAAAAAAAAGAAAATTTACCATGACCTATATATATCGGATCATATCACAACACATGGCCAAGGTTACTACCATCCGAACCGCTGGGTTATCTTGTTCATCTTCTATTTCTTCTTCCTCATCTCTCTCGGTAAGGATGCATGCCAAAGAAGAAAGACGCGGTGTCTCCCTTTATCAATCGTATATATGCTCTCTATATCAACTAAATAGGACCCATTTCAGGTGGGCTTTCTGTTGGGCCTAATTTTAGAACGAAATAAGTTAGGAAAAGAGCCCAATAACTTGTAAGATAGAAAGAAATTGCGATGGTAAAAAACTGATGGCGGAAAAGGCATTACTCATGAAGTGGTGCTGGTACTGGCAAAAGCCGGAACAGAGAATGTGGAAGACAATTTTCCAAGGAACAAAACTCACCGTCAATCTTATGCCGACATCCCCATTATTCACAGGCGCATTACAACCATGCCTCGACCGCTGGGAGACGACGGTGATGCACATCTACGGTCAAGGGGATCAAATATCACTATGGAACCATAACTGGGGATACGGCATCATGAAATATCAGCTACCCTCGTTATTTACACATGCCATACACACTGACACGACCCTGAGGGAGGCTATACAAGGTATAAGTGAGAACCTTTTTCAACAGGTCCTCACATTGAAGGCACAAGAGGAACTTCTTTCGCTAAGAGGTTACCTTGCGAGGGTGGAGATAAACACGCAGCAAGACCAAGATGACATTATATGGAATAGAGCAGATACATGCATCTTCACAGTTAGAAGTGCATCCCAAGCCATAAAAAATGGCCCATACATCTCCACGAATGCTTACCACTTGTGGAAGCTAAGAGTTCAGCCGCGGATAAAGGTCATTGGTTGGTTACTAGTTAATAACAAGTTACTGACTATCGACAATTTGAGAAAAAGGGGATGGCCCATCACAAACATGTGGGTCATGTGCTGTCGGGATGCGGAATCAGCACATCATATGCTGGGCGAGTGCACCTTTGCAAAGGAGATGTATCATCACATGGATATCGCACCACACATGAAGTCACAGCCAATTGAGTCACACGACCGACAAACAACAAAATTGCAAGGGGAAACATCCTGATTGCGATGTTTGTCATATGGAGAGAGAGATGTGCACGGATTTTAAGAGAATCTAGAAAGGCATCGGAGGAACTGCTAGAAGAGGTGGCGCAATTGTTGCAAAGCCGCGCGGAACCAGCGGGAGAAGATTGACTTCCAATAAACTTTATTCTTCTTTTCATTTTTCCTTTTAGTATAACATTCCTAAGTTTTCTTAGATTTTTTCGGTCTTATTTCCTTTATATTTATGCTTTTTACTTTTAGCTCAAGTACTCTTGAGTGCCTTGTGTTTATTTTCGACATGCAACTACAAACTCTTGTAACCGCGATTATCAATCAAATACGGGCTAAACCCATATTTTTCCTCAAAAAAAAAAAAACCGATGGCGGAAAAAAAGAGAACAAACAAGAAGATCAGTTCTTTTATTTAGTGATAAGGTAATGTCTACCGTTTCGAAATTCATATATTGAAAAACTCGATCCTGCCAATTTTTTCTCGTAAATACTTAAAAATAAAATATTTCACTTTAATTTTTATCTAAACAAACGACAAAACAGAGAAAAATATACTCACAAACTCACAAACTTATATGCTGTTGGCCTCCCAACCTAATTCTCAACTAGACTATAGTTCAATTTCTGTTGGAACACACTGGTTAAATTAACTAAGATGGCCAATGAAATCTTGTCCTGTCAAAATTGAGAAACTAAATATGAAAATTTGCTTGAAAACCCACCAATGTCTACTGACCTTCTCAAAGCAGCACCAAAAGGCAACATGGATCGTTTACTACAACTCTGAATCGAAAAAGTTTTAGTGTCTAGTGGTAATTAAGTCTCTATTTTTTTATATCACTAGTACAAAAAACCTCTTCACCGACCCTCAACCACCAACTGTTTTAATATGTAACAGTCGGTGTAGAGACTGCTTGATAAAATCGTAAATAAGAAGTTCTCAGCACAGGCGGTTCAATTACAAATAACCGTCAGTGAACCAACACCGACTGTTCTTTCAAAAAACAGTCGGTGTTGCTCAACCCTACACCGACGGTTTTTGTGAAAAAACAGTCGGTGTTGAGCAATAACCAACACCGACTGTTTTTGTATAAGAACCGTCGGTGTTGCTCCACCCTACACCGACGGTTTTTGTGAAAAAACAGTAGGTGTTGAGCAGTAACCAACACCGACTGTTTTTGTATAAGAACCGTCGGTGTTGCTCCCTGTTGTGTGTCATAAAAAACCTAGATTAACGTCGGGTCTAGTAAAACCGTCGGTGTTGAATCATTTACCGACTGTTTTTTGGCTGGAACGTCGGTGATATTTCTTTCCTCTTTATTTATGTTCTGAACAACTTTCGTTTTCACAGTGTCTCTTTCTATCGACCGCTTGTAAATTTCATTTCGCTCTTCAGAGAGGTTCGTGGATGGGGAGATCTGAACTATCGCCGTGGAAATTGTTCTATTCAGGTAGCTTCGTGCAACTATTTCTCTCTTCTAACTATTTCAGATTTCTCTTCTAACTATTTTTTTCGCCGTGGAATCGAAGTACTTCATTTCCCTTCTAAGTTTTTATGAATGATTCTATTCAGGTTGCTTCGTGCAAAATCTTTCAGGAGAGCTGCTGTTAGTTTAGTGATCAGGCACACAATACTGCAATTGGCCAGGTATGCTGCCTCCTTGGATTGCTGTCTGAAAAACTAAACCCTAAATCAGCATCGATCTAGCTATAATTGTTTTGTTAAGAAACTTAAATTGGCGCTTATATAGCTACTTCATCTTAGTTCTCTGATATCTCTGATCAGTTCCAATTCATGTAAACCATTCAAACCATTTTGTTTAATTCTTTCTTCTCCTAATAGAAGTTTTTAATTGGACCAACCATTAATTTTTCTGTTAATGGTATTCAATTTAATTTTTAATTATAGTACAAATTCGTCATGAGGAGAAATAGGAATTTCTTGCCACCACTTGCTCATTCAACATCTAAGTTCTGAATTTTTAACCATTCCGGATCAAATCTAAATTGAGAAAAAAAATTCTCTTTTTTCCTAATCTGAATGAGCAATGCGTAATGGCCAAATGCAAAAGAACTCAATAAAGAGATTTAGCTTGGATATCTATTTTCCCAATATAATGTAAAGAATAATTATACTTTGGTTCATGCATGCATTTATATTACTACAACATATGCTCCTTTTTATACTAATTAATGATAATGAATAAAAGAAGTTGTTGTTTTGTTAATGCGATTTTTCTTATGCCTTTGGAGATCAATGGGGTATGCTAATTTTTTCATGTCTAAGGGTATTTTGGTGCTTATGTTGGGTTCTACAAGAAGCCACTTTATTCTCGAAGTTACAATTGCTTGCTTTAGTTTGAATTATGTCTTTAAATTTAAAATTTGTAATTTGCAAATTGTAGCGCTGCTTATAAGGGATTTGGAGATTGTACGCCTTGTTTTATTTCTGGATGCTCAAAGGAGATTGTACTACTTCAAAAGAGAAGGTAAATTTAATTAAATTTGTTAATGGGTTAGATTAATGGCTTTATGTTGATTGGTATTTCCTAATTTCAACCCAATTATATATGGAATAGTTTGTAGCTTAGTATTATTGTATTGTGCCATCTATCCAATTTGCCTTTGAACATTTAGTATGCCTTTTAGGTCGATGCCCGTTCAAAATTAATCCAATAGGGATTAATTTTGAATAGTTCCCTGTTGGGACTGCTCTTTGAATGTTTTGTCTCATTTAGGATGTGAACACATGTCAGTGGATTTGGTATTTAAGAATAATTCGGTAGCATTTGTTCTTGTTCCCACGAGTACGTATTGGATTTCATCTCCAAACGGATGTGATTTTTACGCGTACTTGGGGAACAAAGGGGAAATGCTGCCGAATTTTTCTTAAATACCAAATCCCGCTGACATGTGCTCACTACTGAGACAAAGCATCAAAGAGTGGGTTAGGATTGTGCACCGGCCCTATGTAAGCCCCAAATTGTAATTTTAAGAGCCATTCATGACCTCTTACCTAATTATTTTTATAATTATAGATGGATCGAGATTGGATGTATGGAGCTCGTAATACCATTGAGTATTTAGACGGTGTGAAAAGTTTCATAAAATTTGCTGAGCAACACATGAAGGCAAAGGGTGATGACACGATTCTGTGTCCTTGTAAAGATTGTTTGAACTTGAAGAGGTTTCGCACTATAGAAACGGTGAAGAACCATTTGATTCGTCGTGGTTTTAAAGAGCGATATACACGTTGGATCAGGCATGGAGAGAGTTATGGAGAAACAAGCACCGCTGCTAATACTGAGATTGGCCAGGAGGATGAGGATGCCAGTGTTGATAGTGATCAGGAAATGGATGTGAATTATAATTTTAACCCGAATGACAATTTAGGAGAAATGTTTAGTGATGATGAAAATGACATTGATGTACAAGACTTGTATGCTGAATCTGAAAAACCTTTGTTTCCTGGTTGTGAAAATTTTACAAAAATGCATGCTGTGTTAAAATTGTATAATTTAAAGGCAAGTAACAATTGGAGTCATAAAAGTTTTACCGCCTTATTAAAACTCTTAGGAGATATGCTCCCAGATGAGAACGAGTTACCAAGATCATATTATCAAGCCAAAAAATTATTGTGTCCTATGGGTCTAGATGTAGAAAAAATACATGCATGTCCGAACAATTGCATATTGTATCGGAACGAGTACGAGAAATGTGAAGTTTGTCCTATATGTGGTGAATCTCGTTATAAAAGAAAAGGTCAAACTGACGGTAATGATGATACATATAGAAAAGGACTTCCAGCAAAAGTGATATGGTATTTCCCCGTGATACCGAGATTCAAGCGTTTGTTCAAGAATCCTAAAGATGCGTAGTTGTTGCATTGGCATACCGATGTCCGAAAAATAGATGGAAAACTCAGACACCCTGCTGACTCGCCTCAGTGGAGAAATATTGACAGAAGGTTCAAGAAACATTTTGGCGATGAACCAAGAAACCTAAAGCTTGGTTTCAGTTCAGATGGAGTGAACCCGTTTGGTAACATGAGCAGTCAGCATAGCACATGGCCGGTTTTATTGTGTATTTATAACCTTCCTCCCTGGTTAACTATGAAACGCAAGTACATTATGATGTCGTTACTAATTTCAGGTCCAAAACAACCCGGAAACGACATAGATGTGTATTTAGCACCGTTGATTGAGGACTTGAAAAAATTATGGTGCGATGGAGTGCAAGTGTGGGATGCATACAGTAAGGAAAATTTCAAATTGCGAGCAATGATATTTTGCACCATAAATGATTTTCCTGCATATGGTAATTTGTCGGGTTATAGTAACAAGGGGAGGAGAGCTTGCCCTGTTTGTGAAGATGATACGGTTGATATTCGGTTACAAAATTGCTAAAAAACAGTGTACATGGGTCACCGTAGGTTTCTTCCTGTTAATCACCCATACCGTAAGAAGAAGAAAGCTTTCAATGGTGATATTGAGACTAGACGGGCTCGTTCTCCACTGACCGGTAAGCAAGTGTATTTGCGAGTTAAAGGTATCAAAGTTCAATTCGGAAAATTTATTAAGAAAAAAACAGCCCCGGAAGGTGAAACTTGGAAGAAGAGATCAATTTTCTGGGATTTACCATATTGGGAGGAATTACAAGTGCGACATTGCCTTGATTTGATGCACATTGAAAAAAATGTTTGTGAAAGCTTAGTTAGTTTGTTGTTGGGCATTCCGAAAAAGACCAAAGATGGACTAAATGCTCGCAAAGATATGGTCAGTATGGGCACAAAATGGAGAGAGGTTGCACCTGAACTGAGAAAGACCAAAGATGGAAAAAATACTCGAACTTACCTTCCTCCAGCTTTGTACAATTTGTCAAAAGCAGAAAAGAGAAGGCTTTGTCGATGCCTTCATAGTGTTAAAGTTCCTTCTGGATATTCTGCTAACATAAAAAAGCTCGTGTCAATGAAGGATTTAACATTGACCGGGATGAAGTCTCACGACTGTCATGTTTTGATGACACAAATGCTACCTATTGCAATCCGTGGTATACTGCCGGAAAAAGTACGGTTACCAATTTTAAAGCTTTGTTTTTTCTTTAATGCAATTTGTAGCAAGGTTATCGATCCCGAAAGTTTGGACGAATTGCAGCGTGATGTTGTCGTCACTTTGTGCGAGCTTGAAATATACTTCCCGCCGACCTTTTTTGATATCATGGTTCACCTAATTGTTCACCTGGTCTATGAAATTAAGCTTTGTGGTCCTGTGTTCTTGCGGTATATGTATCCATTCGAGAGATACATGGGTATCTTGAAGGGATATGTAAGAAACCGATATCGGCCCGAGGGGAGTATTGTAGAAGGTTATATTGCAGAGGAGGCGATTGAATTTTACAATAGTTATATAGTAGATGTACAGCCTATTGGTATTCCTAAATCACGCCATGAGGGCCGGGTTGAAGGTGTAGGAACCATTGGTTTGGAACCGATCGAGGCTGATAAGTCTTTGCATGAAAAAGCACACCTGTTGGTATTACAACACATGACATACATCTCTTCGTACATTAACGAGCATAAAACCATTTTGAGAGAACTTAATCCGACGAACGGAGACCGGTGGGTTACCAATGAACATAATAGTAAGTTTCGCAGAATGGATTAAAAATAGAGTTATTCGACAAAGCGAGGAGGAATTGGCAGATAAATCTATAAAATGGTTAGCAAGAGGTCCAACTATTATTGTGAATACGTACCAAGCATATGACATCAATGGGTACACTTTTTACACGATAAAACAAGACAGAAAAAGCACCAATCAAAGTAGTGGTGTAACGCTAGTAGCTATATCAGAAGAATTCTCCAGATCTAAAGATGCCCGGGCAGTACATGCGAAGAACTCGTACTATGGTCAAATTGAAGAGATATGGGAGCTCGATTACGTCAAATTTAAGATTCCGTTATTCCGGTGTAAATGGGTTGATAACCGCCGGGGTGTTCAAGTGGATAAGTACGGATTTACTGTCGTGGATTTGGAAAAATTGGGATATAAGAATGATCCATTCATACTTGCCAATCAAGCCACCCAAGTCTTCTATGTTGAGGATCCCCTCAATAGTAAGCACCATATTGTCCTTCACGGTAAAAGACGCATAGTGGGCGTTCTTGATGTGGTTGATGAGGAAGAGTTCAATCATTTTGAAGAAACACCCCCATTCTCTGTTGGCGTGCCATCTAACGAAGTGAGAAATGATGATATCGAAGATGCAAGTTATTTACGGCATGATCATCAAGATGGAGAATATGTGAATTAATTAATTAGTAAATGTCATTTTTATTAAGGTACTCCAGATCTAAATTCAATTTAATTTTTAACTTTAAATTTTACATAAAACTAATGTTGTACATATATTTATTGCAGGAGAAATTCGATCAAACAGTAGCGTAAAATTTGACACATGAAGGGAACACAATATATTTCTGGATTTAAGGTGTACTTTCTGTTAATTTTTTGCCAATTTTATGTATAAAATTATGCTGATTTTACAGAAATTTTTGTTAATTTATTGTTAAAATTTTATTGCCAATTTATTAATTTATTGTCAATTTATCAATTTATTGCCAATTTATTAATTTATCAATTTATCAATTTTATTGCCAATTTATCAATTTATTAATTTATTGTTAACATTATGTATAAAGTTATGTATAAAATTATGTATTAATTTATTCTGCACATACCGAAGTATATTTTGAAATTGTCAGTGTATTGTGTTTTTTCTTAAGAAGACTGTTTGTAACTTATGAAATTCGGAGCCATCAGTGATCTTATTTGTCTGAAAATTTCGTTTCCCGGGTTTCTCTTTCGATCAGCCGCCTAACTCGTCAAATGTGAAATTTTGAAAGCAGGGAGAAGTATTATAATCGGCGGAGGCCACAATTTCATTTCCCTCTCTTCCCCGACAATTTCATTTCCCTTTCGTCAAATGTGAAATTTTGAAAGCAGGGAGAAGGCCTCCGCTACCCCGCTCGCTACCCCGCTCGCTACCCCGCCGCTGGCCGTTCACTGCTGCTGAAGGCAGCCGCCGCTGAAGGCACTGAAGGCAGCCGCCGCTCAGTGCGCCGCTCAGTGTGCTCAGTGCGCCTCCGCCGCCGCTGAAGGCAGCTCAGTGCGCCTCTCACCGCCGCTGAAGGCAGCCGCCGCTCAGTGCGCCTCCGCTCACTGAATAAAGGTTAATACAAATCTCTTTTAGGTTTTAAAATTGTACCTGGATATGTTGCAAACCATGTTTCTCTTATCAAGCATGAAAACCCTAATGTATTAAAGGCAAGGACAAGTAGTAGAGGCAGTGGAACAAGCAGTGAAGGAAAAAAGAAAAGAATTGAAGAAAGTTCAGAGGCAGCACAAGCAAAGAAGTCTAAACAGGAGACATCAACCATATCCTCTCCTAAGGTACAAAAACCATATAGATAACTCTAAATGTACTATTAATTTGATTATAGTTACATACATCTTGATTTCTATTAAACACAATCTCTTTTAGGTTAATACAAATCCCTTTTTACAAGGTTACTATTTATTTGCTGAATTCAAATTTAGTTGATTTGCTTTCATATGGTTGCTTTTGTTTAGTATATTATTCACATATACACATATGGTTTGTGTTTACTTAGGGTTTTAGTGCTGCTGCTACTCCAATGAATTTACTTAGGGTTTTAGTGCTGCTACTCCAACTGATTTTAGTGCTGCTGCTAAGGTTTACTTAGGGTTTTAGTGCTGCTGCTACTCCAATGAATTTCTTCCTTTTCGCATTATTTTGGTATATTGTTGAAGGCCCATGATCCAATGTCCCTCTCTTTAAAAGATGAGCTAATAATTACAAGCAAGCCTTAGCCCATAATTTATTTGCATGAAGTATATTCAAGATTTTTCTATTCTGAATTTAAAGAGGGATTCTTGTAATGTCTTGCATAGAATCTTATTTGCACTGTTTTTGTGTAGATTATAACCTATAACAATGTTACTTTGTTGAATATGCACATATAACCCTCCCTCTCTAGAAAATCACATATATTCAGCATTTTAATATAAGTACTGCTGCTGTTTTTATATCAGTGCTGCTGCTTATAATTTCGAATAGGTCAAGATGGGAGAAGCTCCATTGGAGATCGAAAAGGCCAGGGAAGAGAGGATCCACTTGATCCGTGAGAGGATGGATCAACTTGGCATTCAACCTCTCGCACGTGTTGTGAATGGTCCTTCCAACAAGAAGAAGACTAATCCAACAAGGAAGAGAAGGGTTGAAGAAGGCAGCAGCCCTAAGAATGATGAGGAGTATAATCCTTCAACTTGTTGTGATGAATCAAGTAGTGAGGAGGAAGCACCACAACAAAAAAAGAAAAAAAAGAATCAAGAGCAAGCTGTGTTGGGAGAAGGCAGCAGCCATCAAAATCAAATTGGAGCAAATCCCGGTAAATAAACAAATTCGCATGTATTTTGTCTTTTACCGAACAATATGCTTATTCCTTGATGTCAAACTTGGCTCAAAAATAATTATGAGTTGAATTATCATGTAATTACAGAGATGGCTATGGAGGAGTACAATCCTTTATCATCTTCTGATGATTCGAGTGGTGAGGAGGAAGCACCACAAAAAAAGACGAGAGGTCGGACCACTTGTGCTAAGTTAGCAAAGAAGCGATTAAGTATCAAGTTCAACAAGCATGGGCATCCAAAGGGGAAATACTTGAGCCAATACAAGACATACGTGGCAAATGTATCGAAAGAGAGATTTCCTATCAATATTCCGAATTGGAAGAAAGTTGACGACAAGCTGAAGGAAGAGTGTTGGGAGGAGATAAAGGTACAACTTAGGTTCAAAATGTAAATTTTTTTTCTCGTTTAATAAAATTTCACTAATTCACATGTTATATAATTGTTTGAAATACAGCAAACTTGGGGAATAAAGAAAGACAAAGGCTTCAAGCATGCCAAAAAGAAAATGGGAGAAGCGTGGAAAAACTTTAAGAGTGATCTCACAAGGTTTTACGTGAGGAAAGACAAAGTTCCATTCAGCAAATACTCTTGGATAAGTGAAGAAGTTTGGAGAGAATTTGTGAGGCAGAGGTCGACGCCAGAATTTCAGGTAATATTAAATCAAATCTTTAATTTTCAGGTTTTACTAGTGCATTGTCTATGTGCTTGTAAAGGGTTCTTCCAGGGTGAAATAATAGAATAACAGCTGAAAAGGGTCAAGAATATATCAGTTGCTAGTAGATATATGTTACTGGTACAGCCATGTAAAATATGGCACCAAAATTCTTTATTGCCCACCTGATTTTGATGTCCATTTTGTAAATATTAAATATTAAATATTAAATAGAGATATTTTGTAAATATTAAATATTTGAGTAGCTGAACCACTTTACTAAAAATAAAAATAAAGCAGTGCCAGATAATGAACAAGGCTGACATAATTTAGCGTTTAAGTTACCCAAATTGCACTAACATGCAATTTATAGTTGACGACATGCATGTTATAGACTTATAGTTATAGACTTATAGTGATGAAGCATAGTTATAGACTTATAGTTAGAGACTTATAGTTAATCAAATCTTTAATTTTCATATCTTTTATATTTCTTTTTTGTACACCTAACATGCATGTTTCCTTCGTTGTAGAAATTAAGTGACCAAAATCGCGAACTGTCCAAGAGGAATGACAACCCACACCGCTTAGGCTCCCGTGGGTACGAAGCAAAAATTCGCATTTGGAAGAAAAAATTCAAAATGAACTCTGAGGATTTGGCACCTATCCTAGATATAAAAGACGAGAGGTGCCAACATTACGTCTTGGGACGAATGGTAACTTTACCAGATGGGACTCTTATGGTCCCGGCAAAGACCGAAGCTCTGATCAATAGCATTGTAAGTGTTGATTCATTTACTTAAATCATGATAGTATGCCTTGTGGCTGACAGTATCTAAAATTATTTGAATCGGGTTATTTCTGGTACTGTTTTAGTTTTCTGCCTTGTAGCATTTATTTTTACTTGTACTGTTTTAGTTTTCTGGTATTTTTGGCTGTTTATTATGTGATATATGCCATCTGGAACAGCACCTCGAAGTCATTTCTTACAATTTTGTCTTAGAATTTTTCAACAGAAGTCATCTGTTTATTCTATGATATATGCCATCTGTTCAAAAGAACAATTTTTCTGTGATATATGCCATCTGTTTATAATGTGATATATGCCATCTGGTACCTATCTCAATCAATCCTTACAATTTTTCAACAGAAAGACACGCAACAAAAGGTCAGCTCGGGGGACCTCGAAGTCAGTGGCTCGAGTGATGTGCTCACGCTTTCTCTAGGGAACCCGGAACATCCGGGTCGGACGAGGGGTTATGGGGCGCAAGTGACTTGGAAACAAGGCTTAAATACATATAGGGCTTCGAGAAAGAGGGGATTTAACCAAGCTGATATGGCGGCTTTTGCAGAGGAGATACAAAAACGGTGTTACACGAATATGAGGGAGGAGTTGAGGCAGGAGATTAAGGAGGAGATGAGGCAGGAGATGGAGGAGATGAGGCAGGAGATGAGGGCTGAAAAACAATCTGAGGTCCAAAAGCAACAAGCTGTGCCAGATCAAAATAGTCCGGCATTCCGTCGTAGCAGTCAACATTCCAATGCAGTTACAACAAGCCCTCTGGATTCGATTCTGGTATTTATACTTTTATTTACAACTAAAGTTGAAAATGATAGTATTTTCTTCAATTGGCAAATGTACAACTTTGTCTAACTTAGATTTATTTTTTGTCAAATGTCAAGGAAATCCCATCTTGCTATCTCACTTGTAAAGTTGGAGAGAAGCACATCAAGATGGCGAACGCTAGGGTATGGCCGTGGAAGAAGGACGAATCAGTCCACTGTGTGCCTCTGTTAGAGGACCACATGAAGGTGCAGGTGGATTCGTGTGTCGACGACATGTATCTCAAGTTTCCTCTCCCAACTGATGTTAATAAAGATTTTGTCAAAATCGAAGACACCTTTGGAAGTTTCATTCAATGGCCGAAAGTTGCGATTATTCTGGATGAGGTAAAAACACAATTTTTATTTATTATGTTTTTACGTACATGGGGTCTAGTGAGTTACAATTGCTTTGCCTGCAAGTCATATAAAATCTGGTTAAGTGTATGGATCGTCATCAAAAATTTTGGTCATATAAGTTACTTGGGTTTATGATTTATCATCTGAACTCAAATATCTCCTCTTTTTTTTTTAATTGTTCTTTATGTTTCCTTGAAGTTTTGGTAGTGACAAACAGTTATGTTTCCTTGAAGTCTTGGTGTCATTTTCCAAGAAAAAGAAAATCAGTGATGGATTGCCATATACACCTTAAAGGACATCTTATTATGCCTCCATATATACAACCAAGAAAATCAAGTAACAAAAGTCACGCTAAACTTGGAATATATATGTACAGCACATGATGATCAAAGTATTAAAGATGTTATCAGAATAAAGTATAGTTTGTAAGAGCAAAAAAAATAATGTTAGAAGACACATATACCAAACTCAAGTTTAGGTCCAGGGGGGTGATTTTGCGAGTTTCTATTGTTCTTTGGGGGCTGTACTTTTTACTTTATAATGGGATTGTACTATATTGTAACTTATTTCTTCATTAATACAAATTGTCAGAGGCAATTTGCCTACTAGCCTTCAAAAAATTTCAGAGGCAATTTAATTTCCTTATGCTGATGTAACCAGTTTCATTCCAGATTTCGTGTACTTGAAAGCATCTTCAGCTAGAACCACTGCTTGTTGTCCATGTGGTCTGAAAAAAAAACGGTTACATATTTACATTAGTACTAACACCAATTATTTCTGATTTTTTAAAGATTTGGCATGGATATCAGTAACACATCTACATCACTATTCACATTGGCAACAAGTAGTGGTTTGTACCTCTCAATGACAGCCATCTTATAAAGCCCACAAAGCAACTTAGTGAGATTATAACCCACCTTGCCAGGCTCTCCATTAAGGGTTTTATTAGTCAATCCAGAATTTCTAGCTGAACCTGATTGTTCTTGTGTTTGTATACCAGTCTCTCCACTTGGGTTCGCACCACTTTGGTGCAGGAAAACACGACCTAATAATGTTAATTAGACTGGGTTAGACAGCAGGAAAAGTCATCACCACACCTAGTATTGTAGAGATACCAGTCAATCTTTTTTCTAGTCATCACCACACGAATATGTATGTCAATATTTCTAGGTCGAAGTAGAGTACGAGAAAAGTCACTATGCAGGCCACGGCTAGAATAGAGATAGCCAGTCTGTCCTGCCACACTTGATGATTAGAAAAATGAAACAGGCTACACTTGATGATTGCAAGCTTTATGCATACACTTCTTCATTTTTTCTTTTATAAGTACAGTACAGTACATTTGAATTCAAATGATACTTGCATCTCAATTTCATCTACTCTGAATCCTAACAAGCCCATTTTATGGTATGATCATTGATGCACACGAGAAGTTTGATTTTTGAATGGCACTTGCTATCTGGACAAACCTAAAGCCTGTCATTCTATTTTCTTTGAGAATTTTTTTCTTATACCTTATGGAATAAATATAATCAAATATATATTTTTTTTCCTAATAAATATAAAAAACTGCTTCATGTTCCTATGTACCAGCAGCTGAAAAGGGTATTATTTAACAATTTATCGTTTTGTTCTAGTGTATAGACCACGATGCTTCAATGCCCGAGTCGGCATCTAATGAAGTGGCGAAATCCATGCATCGTAAGGCGCTTATTCCAAAAAAATTGTTAGAAAAGGTGGGAGATGAGTTCAGAGCCAAAAATGAGAGGGTGATGAGAGAACCGCATGATAAAACTGAGTTCATCTTGGAAATTAAGGAGGGTGTGTTACTTCCTCAGTCGACGCTAATCAACATAGGTTTTAATGACTTGACGGATCTAACGAAGCAAGACATGCTTGATGTTTCAATAATATCCATCTGGGTCATGTAAGTTTGTTTCACTAATTTCATAGGAGCTTGTTTCATGATTTCCAAATTCTCGGTTGTGTCAGATCAGCTGACACCAGCTCCTTCTATTGGTCACCAGCTCCTATTTTTCTATAAAACTGTAGATTCTGGTAATATAAAGGGTAATAATTCAATTAACCACTAGATTTCATAAGAATTTAACCCCTCCCCTGGTGGGGCTCCCTGGTATATCCATACATGTAAAGGACAATCTTGCTGAATTGTTTATTTGTGGAATACAGTAGTATTAGCACGTGTCAATATAGCTCCTGAGTTATTATATAGTGATAAAATTGGGACACCTCATGTTAAATGATTCATGAAATCTGCTACCTAACTTTGTTGATGATTTGAGAATTGAGATGGTACTTGGAAACTACTTCAGCTTAGCATGCTGCACATGAGCTTTTGCAAAAAGAATTATGTTGCACAATTTTCATGTTGCAAAAAAAAGTATTCAATTCAATTATTAGCTTGTTTGCAAGTAAACAAAAGATGTTTTCAAAGTAACCAAAGCACCATCTATAATTTGCCCATGGAATTTGCTCTCCTGCTTTGACAAGATTCCTCTCTTGTACTATTGTCCTGTATGCATTTTTTTTCTCTTTTACTTTATCAATTTTGTTGTGGAATTTGCTCTCCTGCTTTGACAAGATATTTTTTAATTTACCTATTGGTATTCCAGATATTTAAAGAGACATGTTGCCGATCTAGGTCGCGAGGCTGACGTCGGTTTTTTGGACCCTAGTAGAATATCTTCATCACTTTTTAATTCTGAATCAAAGGAGGCCGCTTCAAGCTACTTGCTCGAGTCATTGAATAATATGCAGGATAAGAAATTTATCCTTGGACCATACTTTCAAGAGTAAATTGTTGTTTTTATTTGAGTAATTTATATACTTTTAACGATATATGTAGATTGATTCTTACCATGTATGATTGTAGTAAACACTGGGTGCTTTTCGTTTTTGTCATGCGTGAGAATATGGTCTATGTTATTGATTCGCTAGCGCTAAAGGAACCAAGTTACGATATCACGTTGCCCTTTAAAGAGTGAGCAATACTATTTGTTGGTAATTACTAATTTCATTTACTTACAATCAACGTACTATTTATTGGTAATTTACTAATTAATTCGACATTCAAAAAATTTCAGCACTTTTAAATCTTATGTGGAGGCCGGAGGAGTGCACAAGGAGGGCTCAACGGAATGTGCGTGGAAATACATCAAGGTGTGAACTTGTACACTTGAGTTTTAATTAGATACTTCATTTTTTCAAATTCGTTTACAACACTAATATTTGAATAGTTCTCTGATCATATAGATTACTCAAATAACATAGACCCTGAATTTTACCATAATTCAATAATAACAGTTCAGAACACTGAAATAAGCCCCCAGAACCCTGTCAGGACACATAATTTGCAGGAAAGCCCCTGAATTTTACCAGAATTCGGTCAAAACAGTCTAGAACACTGAACTTTTACTGGAAATACCCTGGAATATAACAGATTTAATATAGAGCTATGCATAATGCTAGAATATTACGGATCGATCCAAATGAGTTCACATTTACTTTGAAGCATAATTACAGATCGAATTGGGGTTATATATGAAAAAAAATTATTTTGAGAAAGCAACCAGTAGCCATTATAGCAGTGCTGATTTCATTATGATTTATGATGAGGGCAAGTACTTATTAAAGTAAAGCAAAATTTTCACTGAAATCACGAAGTGACAAAAAAAATTAGCATCTTTGGCAAGAGGAAATAAATTTATAATGCAATAAATAGAAAGAGAGAAACAATGGGTTCAGTTTGCAAATTTCATAAAAATTTGGTTCAACCGAACTAACCGTATTGAAGTTCAGTTTATTTGGTTTAGTTTGCACTTGGTTGATCAAATTATTCAGTCGGTTCAGTTTATATCTAAGCAAACAAAATAAAAGTTTGGTTGGGCGAATTTAATTCAGTTTTAAATTAACTGACCAATTGGGCAACCTGCATCATACATGGTATTCTATAATTAATCAATATAATTGGCTGTAGCAACAATAGCACTTCTTGCCTACCTAAGCTTAACATAGTATGGTACCAAAATATATACCACAGAAGCTGAATGGAATCATGGGTATATAACTATATATGCCAATTTGCCCTTCTGCTCATGCAATTTTATTAATACCATCATTTGAATTTAATAAATAGCACAAATTAAGTTTTATATACACATATAAGTTACTTGCTCCAAGTTAAGGTGACTTGTGTTATTTTTGTTTTGTTGGAACTTGTTAGTTAATCATGGCTTAAAATCTGTCTTAAAGAGAAAGAGAAAGAGAAAAATTGAAAAATAAACTTTTCTCTATGGCCCCATAGGCAGAATGGTTAACTTTAAACTTGCTCCATCTTAAGCCACCATAAACTATACTTGTTTGACAACTAAAAAGTGAGAAATAACTTGAAACAAACATGAACTACAAGTGCCAATGGATCTGGTTGGGTCCAAATACCACTTGTATATATGGATCCTTAAATTATTGATTTTAATTATTGATTTTACTTAAATGGAACATTTCAGAGCCCTAGGCAACAAGGCAACAAGGTGTGTGGATTTTACGTTATGAAACACATGCAAGATCTAGTCACTACGCAATTTGACGTTTTTCCGAATGTATGTATTTTATAATTGAACTTGATTCATTTTTTATTTAGCTTGAATTAAATTAACTTCTCAATTTGTATTCATGCAGTGTGATTTACCGACACAAAGATATACGCCGACGCAACTTCATGCAATAACACGACAATGGTCTGCATTTTTCTTGGATAATTTCTAAACTATTAATAAGAAATGCATTGTTGTTATGTTCATATGCATATTTTGTTAATGGGTTTTTTTGTATATTTTGTTATAGTGTATTTTTGTGTGAATGAAATATGAGTTATGTTGTTTAGAGAAAATTGTGCTGTCTTTTGTTTGTGTTGCTCAAATTATTTGCATGATTATTCCAATTAATGTTAACGAATGCTGAATAGAAATATATGGCTAGCAAAAATATGGAGGTTAGCCCCGATACAAACAGAACCATGCCAAAATTTAGTGTCAACACCGACTGTTTTTCAGAATTAAATCAACGGCTTTTTATAGAAAACAGTGGTGCTGGGGCTAACACTGACTGTTTCTTATAGAAAACAGTCGGCATAAGTGTCAACACCGACGGTTTTAAATAAAAATCAGTGCACTGTCAACACCGACAGTTTTCAATACAAAACAGTCGCTGTAGGGAGGTCAACACCGACGGTTTCCAATAAAAACAGTCGGTGTAGGGGTGTAAACACTGACTGTTATATATATGAAACAGTCGGTGTAGATGGGAAACACCGACTGTTTTTTATAAAAAACAGTCGGTGTAGATCATCAACACCGACTGTTTCTTATTAAAAACCGTCGGTGTAGGTTGGTAACACCGACTGTTATCGTAACAGTCGGTGTTAGCTATCTACACCGACTGTTATTCCACCGTCAGTAAAGGTTTATCTATACCGGCGCCGCCATCACTGACGCCTCAATAACAGTCGGTATAGGAGTTTTTTAACAGTCGGTGAAAGGGTTTTTTGTACTAGTGAAGTCTAAAAATTCATACATAAAAAAAACTGAAAAAGAACATTTTCAGATAACAATAATTAGTCACACATGCTTCACTCAAAATCCATAACTTTCTATACGAAACTTTCATCATCTTAAAATAGACTAAAGCGTCAAATCCATATTTTATTTGTCCAGAAGAATCGAATTAGTTTGACCTTCAAAATCAGAGCGTCGAGGTACGCTCTCATGAAAACTTATGATTTTACCGTCAAAAGCAGAGAGTTCGAAAGGAGTCCCTTTTTCCTTGCCGTACGGTCCGTAACTATTGTAATTGGTTATGAGTTGCAGGGACCTCACAATAAATATGTCACCGAAGTAGCCAACATAGCCTTTCACAGCCTTAATGTACTCATTGTTGTTGTACCGTAAAAAAGTTGAGATAAAATTTACCAAGAAGTTAGAGAATGTAAAGGATGCACAAACTTGGGAACCTTTAACATTGGGTTTAGTTAAAAGAAAAGAAGAAAAAGAAAAATGGAGGTGTCCTTTGATAATAAAATGGAGGGAATTGAATCAATCCATTTTTACATTAGGGATAGTGCTCACGGTTTGTGATTCGCAAATGAAATAAAATTAAGAATGGACCAACCTGGGCCGACTAAATTGATTGATTTGAATTATATAATGGTTTAAGATCAAAAGATAATGGGCTCGGGTAAATAAAAGGAATTGGGCCTCATCGAAATCAAAGCATATGGGCCTAAGGCAAATATTTGAGTCGACCAAATGAAGAAACGGATGGAAAAAAAACAACAGCTCCCACCTTATTTCGCACCCCTGGTTACCTAAACCTGGTCTATGAAAGGCCTTTAATCAATCTGTGCATGGTTCACCAAACAACGAGTCCACATGATCCGAAAGGATCTTTCTCTCCCAACGGTTCAACGCAAAGCAACAAAAAAGCAAGGACGATGACAGTCTGCTGAGATGCCCCTGGTCCGTCGCCTATTTCAAATACAACCGCGTGATTGAATCAAAGGAGGAGATTGTGCCAGCACATCGATCCACATCACAGCTCTATAGTAAAACCTTAATTTGGATGCTATTTAAAGACCCCAATCTGAAGAGAAAATAACACAATTGCCACCCGAAAAAGCTTCCAGCAAGCACAAAGCTCTGCTGGAATCATACAACCTCGGATAGAGCAAAACAAAAACAAAAAAAAACCAAATTAATACCCAAATCAATACACCTTCTCTGAAACAAGAACAGTAGCGAAATTACTGGTAAAAGCCCCTGAAATCTAAAAAGAAACTAGGAATTAGCTAAAAAAATTCAAGAATGTGATGCCTTAATAGGCCACCGTGTAAAGAAACCATGGACGAATAAAGATTGTCTTCTTTTGATTGATCTTTAATTCCCTTCGCTTCTTTCATGTTCTTTTATGTCTTCTTTTATGTTCTTTTATGTCTTCTTTTATGTCTTCTTTTATGTTCCTTAATTAGAATAATAAACTCTTTCCTGTCATAACTAATATGATAGTGAAAGATAAGAAAAAAACACAACTCCAATAGTTGATATCATTCTCCAAATAAAAATACATATATCATCTTTACCTTTTTTCAGTTTGCTGTCACGTTTGACTATTTTGTTTCTTTTCATCCCCTTTCCTTCTTTCTTTTCTTTTCTGTTGCAAGAGGGACTAAAACACATAAAACACCATAATTAAACATTAAAAGTGACAGTTTTATGTTGTAGAGAAGCATAAAAATAAATGATGTAAGAAGTTAATGTTTACTGCTATCCTTCTATTAATCAATATCTTTCTATGCTTTTCACAATATAAAATTAACTAAATATGGACTTCATAACGGTATGCTAATAAGAAAAGTAAAAAGGATGATTTGCTGAGGATTGACGTTTAACTACCATCTCCTCATACAAATTGGAAATTCAAAAGATTCCCCAAATTGATGGCCGTAAGGTCCATAATCGTCCAAATTGGTACCAGTGATTTCACAAAACAAACGCCTTCAAAACCTTTTTTTCTTTGAAAAATCGCAAACCGTGAAACTCGGTCCAAAATTGGATCGCCGGCGGGCAATCCCGGTCTGACTCGGCCTATTTTTCCTTCTATATATGGTATTCACATTGAAAAATTACTACAATGAAGATATTGGCGTAGCTGACTATTCTGTATCTTGATATTTTGTAAAACACAAAAACTGATATACGTCTAAATGTAGATCAAATGATGTATATATGTCAAGACTAGAGTTCTGGAGTAGTATTGTTAGAGTGACCATTTATAAGTATTGTTAGGGTGTACCACAGGAGGAGAAGCAAATGAAGGGTTTGGATGGGAGGGAAGTGTTGCACCATAGAAGGAAAAATCGGTATCGGGATCGGGATCGGCACCGAGCGATCCCGATCCGGATCGGAAAAATCGGTCGGGATCGGCCAAATTGGATCGGAAAATCAGACTTTTTTGGCATAAGCTTATTTTACACTAAAAAAATAGAAAAAAGTTAATGCATAGAAGCTTGTTTTACACTTTTTTGGCACAATCTAATGCATAGAAGGCACAATTGATGCATAGAAGGCAGTCAGGGCACAGTTTAATCCGTGACCTCTTATAACAACCCATGACCTTATGGAGGTAGTTTATATAAAAATAAGTTGTAGCTTTAGACATGAAATATTGTGTGGTGTGGTGGAGTTGTGTTTGGTCCCCATAATGAAGGGCGCGGGTTTGAATCGCAGAGAGCACCAAATTTTTTTTTGAGTCTGGTTAATTCCCGTTTTGGCCTAATCGGTCTATTTCGGTCCGAAACGGATGAAATTTGGCTGAAATGATAACGGAACGGCTGAAATTTGACCGGAATGATGCCGGAACGGCCGAAATTGACCGAAATATGGCTGAAATGATGCCGGAACGGCCTGAAATCGGATCGGTACCATCCGATCCCGCTCCGGAACGGCCGATTCCGCTCCGGAACGGCCGATTTTGCCTTCTATGTGTTGTACCCTCAAGTGCCAGTGCATGACTTACAGTTGATGTAGTACGGGTCGTATGATGGGTCCCATTGTACCCGAATCCCTACCTGGAGGAATCCCAATATGGAACTTGGTACGTCTGCGGCACAGGGAATGTGAGTCGAATTACCGGAAGTTGAGTTGTGGGAAGAGTTCTTGCAGGAGGTGATGAGGAGGTGCGGTTGGGATGAGAGGCGGTGCTGGAAGCTGGTGAGGCCACAGGTCGAAGAGTAATTGAGAACTGGAGAGTGACAAAACTGGAGGGAAGAGAGGCGGTTGCACGTGTCCGGTGAGATGTGAAACGGAGTGTTGGAGAAATCATTAAATCAATTGGGTGGTAGGGAAGCCGGGGACACGGACTGGAGGAACTGGAGAGGAGAAGTGGGGGGGGGGGGGGGAAAGGAGGAGGGAGGTGGAAGTCTGGTCGAGGAGGAGAAAAGTAGAGGATGAAATGGAGATGGTGGAGTGGGGCAGCGAACAGTTGATGTGGATGGAGGAGAAAGGGAAGTGGAGAACTGGAGAAGGAAATGGAGGGAAGGATGAGGCGGTCTGAAAAGTTGAGCACTGGTGGGAGGTTGTGGAGACTGGAGAGCAAAGCAGGCAGAGAAGGGAAACAGCGTCAATGGAAAGAGAGGATGCATTGAAGAAGGGAATGGGGGTGGATCACTGGATCTATCTGTTGCAGCACAAATGGAGAAGTGGGAAAAGAAAACACCAAAGTAAGAATGTCCTCCCTCACAATTTTTAAGAACAATTGCTACGATGACAAGTGCTGACAACAATCCTCTAGCTTTTTTTTTATTATAGACCTCTTGCCTAAATGCTAATTACATGTGGTTCTCCCACCATTCTATTTTGTTATTTTTTATTTATTTTGTTTGGTAATAATTTACCTATATAGTAATTTAATAATTTATAATTACAAAATAAAAGTCGGCCACTTCTTGTTCATCGAACTTTACAATAAAAAAATGGCATCTATTACAGAATGAAATCCTCTGCAGAGTTTTTAAAACTCCGCACTGCGGTTCTTTTAATCTGGTCCGTTCGTTTTGACTTGGCACGAATCTCAAAGCCCAATAATATTGCCCCCTCCGTTAGCCCGAATCTCAAAGCGGCTGAGAGTTAATCTGGTCCGTTCGTTTTGTTCCGCGGTGCGGAGTTTTATAAAACTCAGCAGAG
Source organism: Carex parvula (assembly GCA_025461045.1). Classification (NCBI taxonomy): domain Eukaryota; kingdom Viridiplantae; phylum Streptophyta; class Magnoliopsida; order Poales; family Cyperaceae; genus Carex; species Carex parvula. The sequence goes on along the minus strand of JAJGRW010000693.1, from coordinate 2,053,609 downwards.
GATGCGCGCCCATCTATTACCGTGTATACTCTTTGATTTGCAGTTACTTTCAACCATATGTGCATATTGGTCCTTTAAATAAAGTGGGATCTAATACTAACGCTCCTTTATATAAAGCGGCTTCCATCCATGTGTTGAAAGATACACACGTAAAAGATAAAAATGGGAAATTATATCTATTGAGAGGAAGAGAAGAAGCGCGAGAAAGAGAACTTGTATTGTTTATATCACTTTTTTCTGCCCTTCCCACTCGCTTCGATTTAACAAATAGATTCTCTCTTATTACTAAAACAAAAATATTGTTTCTCTTACTTACCTTTTTTGTATGCTTTGCTTAAAGGTGCGGCCAATGAGACATTGAATTAGTGGAAATTGGAAATAGTATTCCACCAAAATTGGATATGTTCTTGTGTTGCACTGATTATTATGCTTTCCCTACATGCATTGTCCGCACTTTAACTAGCACCTTTCTTTTTCCCTATCAAATAAAGAAATACAATGTTAATTAACATGCAACAAAGATTTGCTATATATAATTAAGATGTAAAACATAATTTGCTAAAAAAAAGAGGAGGAAACAACAGAAGGGGAAATTTTGAAGTTCTATCAAATTATCAAATTTAGATGGGAAATTTAAAAGGGAAATTATTTCTGTTAAATACAATGTTTATTATTTTTAACGAACCTGGTCATTTTATTTAATTCCCCATTATCAGCAAAAAAGAAAGAAAGAAAGTATGATAACTTGTGTCAAATGTAGCTGATGTCTATATCTTTTTTTAATAGCATAGTAAGCCTAGTGAATTAAATAAACTATAAATGTACAGTTACTATCAACCTTGTGCGCATATTGGGCCTTTTAATAAAGAGGCATCTAATACCAACGCTTCTTTATATAAAGAGGAATCCATCCACGTGCTCGTTTCAGTTTTTCACTTGACGCCATAAAAGAAGTAATATTATTTTCTGTGTAAGGCTAGAGCATGTTTTATTTAGTTACTTTCTACTTCAAAATGTAATGATTTCCAACCCCCTGTTGAAGTTGACTGGAGGGCTACGGTGGAGGTTTTTTTCTGCTGGAAACATCTCAGTCGATGCCACAATGAGTTGGCAAACTTTTTATTTAGTAATACCTAGGGCTTCAGGTATCTTTGTTAATCCATATACTTTAATTTTGTATATGTTTTAGAAATTTTATTTTGACAAACTTATCATATACGTAACTATATAAGCCTGAATTTAAACTTTTTAAATTTAAAATACTTTTTAAATAAATATTTTCAATTCAGACTTTTTAAATAAGTATTTTAAATTTAAAAAAAGTTTAAATTAGGTTGGTGTAAGTATTTTAAATTCAGACTGACGCCACAAATTTATTATATCTATACCACAGTCTTATCTATTTGGTCTTCTAACCTTGATTTACACGTTAGTTCACTTTCTAGTTTTCTTTTTCCCAAAATTAAATATTTTTTTAAAGCTCAATATCTCTCTGATTTGGCGACAATATATGAAGCTGGCATATCCACATATACAGCCACAACTCACCAGAGAGGTTATATATCTAAAACAAATCTTAAAAAATAAACATATTAATATTAATTTATCAAATGAATTATATTTTTTCATTATTTTTTACCACTAGAATATTGAAACTCTCAATTGTTGCTCTAACAATATTCTAGATGGTGCAACAATATTTGAGTACTTGAGTTGTATATATAATCTAATGGCATAAAAAATCGATCATATTTATTCAATTACATTGTGCAGCTGTACAGTACTATAGACCCCAATATGTAAACGAAGTGTATATTTTAGTTTTTTCCCTTCAAGGAAAGCCCAATAAGAAATAGCAGCAGCTGCATATATTTGCTCTAAGAATAAATAGATTCTTTCTTGCTTTCTTTCTTTTCTTTTTTTTATGCTTTGCTCAAAGGTGCGGCACATGGGGCTTTGAATTATTAGAAATTAGATATATTCTTGGCTTGCACAGGTTATTGTCTCCTTTCCCTACCTACATTGTGCGCACTTTCACGAGCATCTTTCTTTTTTCCTGTCAAGGAAAAAAAATACAATGTTAATAGGCACGCAACAAAGATTCCTCATAGGTTATAAAATTGAATTTGCTATAAAATAAAAAAAAGGGCTAATACTTAAAGTTTTGTCAGATTACCAAATTAAGACCGGAAATTTAAACGGAAATTATTTCAGTCAAATACAATTAGGGGTGTCAATGTATATGGTACGGGTCGGACAGAGGCATTTTCTATGGTATTTTGACATAGACTACATTACCACTAAGATAACGGGTAACAAAATAATTCTAGTATATTAAATAAAGGGAAATCTAATACCCGCACTCCTCTAAACACCAAAATGTGCAGTTATAATGAACATGGCGTCCATAGAAGTTGGAATATTAATAATTATGTGTGTCAGGGAAAGATTCGTCATAAGTTATTAAATTGAATAGGCACACAAGAAAGATTCGTCATAACTTACTAAATTGAATTTGCTATAAAAAAGCCAAGAAAAAAAAAGAATACTTAAACTTCTGTCAGATTACCAAATTAAGAACGGAAATTTAAAAGGGAAATTATTTCAGTCAAATACAATTAGGGGTGTCCATGTATATGGTACGGGTCCGACGAAGGCATTTTCTACGCTATTTTGACACAGACCACATTACCAATAAGATAATGGGTAACGAAATAATTAAATAATTGTAATTATCAAATAAATTGATAACATATATAATTTAATAAAAAATATAAAAAATATATATTATATACATCATGTACTTAATACCACAAAACATAAAAAATTCTAATTTATTTTTTCATTTTTATTTTTTTATTCCTTTATATTAAAAGATACAAATTATTAATTAAATAAAATAATAAAGTATAGTATAAATCAATCTAATCATAAATTACTGAATAGAAAAACTTTATAAAATGTTTGATACATTTTTTATCAACAATACTAAATAAAAAATTATATGAAATGTAATTTAAATCAATCTAATCATAATAATGAAGTTATATAGTTATATGTATAAATAAAAAACGAAGGATTTTTTTCTTTTTTGGTGGAAGAGAGAAATAAAGTAAGTACAAAAAAGAAAAGTGTACTTGAGGGACATGAGTGATATAGAAGTCAAGAATATGCTAAAGTTACGAACGCAGTGTAGGTCCGATGCCCATCGGACCTAGTTTGGTTCCGATGGGCAGATCTACCGTACACGCACGGAGTGATTTATGCGCACGAAACTTGAAACATACATTCACAGGGTTTAAAGCATTTCGCACGAATCTAAAAGAAAATCGATGGTGATTAAACCCGTCGAACCGAGGTAGGTCCGATGCCCATCAGACCTACTCCCAGTTCTAAACTTACATCAGACCTAACTTGTTGATAATCGTACCTGTTATGAGTAATATATAAAAGAAAAGCAGTAAGATTGGGAAGTGCATTTCCACTGTTTCTATTCAAAAAAGCAAAGGCGTGGTTTTCAATTTTCCTTTAATTTCATGTCTCTGATTGGTTGATATCTGCGTCCACGGATTATGGTTTTCTTATATATAATGTTTGTGGACCGTCGATTCAGATCCAATGACTAAGAATAAAAGGATCATTTTGAGTGGATTCAAATTGATTTCAAAGAGGCCCCGTCAGGCCGTGATTTTTATTTTTACCCAAAAAAAAATATATTTTAATATAAATAACCAGGTTTTTAAAAGATTTTTATTTCTACCCAAACCGCTAGGAATATTTGCGGTTTGAATTAACAATTCAAACCGCAAGGAATATATGCGGCTTGAATTATTAATTCAAACCGCAAATATTCCTAGCGGCTTGAATTAATAATTCAAATCCGCAGATAATCCTACGGCTTGAATTAACCAATCACCAAAAAATTTATTTATTATTTTATTAAATGATAATTTTTCACCGATAACCCTAAAGTTATTTTTATTACAAAGAATTATATTATAAAAACTTATCAATAATATAAAATTTTTCACCGATAACCCTAGAAATTTTTAGGGTTATCGGTGAAAAATTACCATTTAATAAAATAATAAACGAAATTTTATATTATTGATAAGTTTTTATAATATAATTCTTTGTAATAAAAATAACTTTAGGGTTATCGGTGAATAAATTTCTAGGGTTATCGGTGAAAAATTACCATTTAATAAAATAATAAACGAAATTTTATATTATTGATAAGTTTTTATAATATAATTCTTTGTAATAAAAATAACTTTAGTGTTATCGGTGAAAAATTTTCTAGGGTTGTCGGTGAAAAATTACCATTTAATAAAATAAAAAACGAAATTTTATATTATTGACAAGTTTTTATAATATAATTCTTTGTAATAAAAATAACTTTAGGGTTATCGGTGAAAAATTACCATTTAATAAAATAATAAACGAAATTTTATATTATTGATAAGTTTTTATAATATAATTCTTTGTAATAAAAATAACTTTAGGGTTATCGGTGAAAAAATTTCTAGGGTTATCGGTGAAAAATTACCATTTAATAAAATAATAAATGAAATTTTATATTATTGATAAGTTTTTATAATATAATTCTTTGTAATAAAAATAACTTTAGGGTTATCGGTTTAATAAATTTCTAGGGTTAACGCTGAAAAATTACCATTTAATAAAATAATAAACGAAATTTTATATTATTGATAAGTTTTTATAATATAATTCTTTGTAATAAAAATAACTTTAGGGTTATCGGTGAATAAATTTCTAGAGTTATCGGTGAAAAATTACCATTTAATAAAATAATAAACGAAATTTTATATTATTGATAAGTTTTTATAATATAATTCTTTGTAATAAAAATAACTTTAGGGTTATCGGTGAATAAATTTCTAGGGTTATCGGTGAAAAATTACCATTTAATAAAATAATAAATGAAATTTTATATTATTGATAAGTTTTTATAATATAATTCTTTGTAATAAAAATAACTTTAGGGTTATCGGTGAATAAATTTCTAGGGTTATCGGTGAAAAATTACCATTTAATAAAATAATAAACGAAATTTTATATTATTGATAAGTTTTTATAATATAATTCTTTGTAATAAAAATAACTTTAGGGTTATCGGTGAAAAATTATCATTTAATAAAATAATAAATAATTTTTTTGGTGATTGGTTAATTCAAGCCGTAGGATTATCTGCGGATTTGAATTATTAATTCAAGCCGCTAGGAATATTTGCGGTTTGAATTAATAATTCAAGCCGCATATATTCCTTGCGGTTTGAATTGTTAATTCAAACCGCAAATATTCCTAGCGGTTTGGGTAGAAATAAAAATCTTTTAAAAACCTGGTTATTTATATTAAAATATATTTTTTTTTGGGTAAAAATAAAAATCACGACCCGTCAGGTGTCGCCAGAAATAAAATGAATGGATTTTTTTTATTTACGTAGTAAGAAAATAAATTTTCTGTATTTTCTTAAAGAAGTAGTTTAGAATAGTGAAATCTAGCTAAGTCATTTTTATTGATAAACTTTAAAAAAAAAAATACGCACATGATTATGTCACCGAGACAATTTATTGAACTTCACCTTAAATTATGATTAAATAGAAAACAAATGGAAAAGTAAAAAATAATTTGATTACACATCTAAGTAAGGTATCAAACATTTGCAATGAACCTTCCACTACACGCAAATATAAAGTTTGTTAGGGTTTAATATGAAAAGTGAACCATCTCCCAGAATATATATGCTATATGTGTTGTGGCTCTAGATTACTGAAGGCATCATTAGAAACGAAGCTCAAGATAGACATTCTCCTCTATTGTAGTGCATCAATTATACCACCACCGATCGATGGTAAGATTATTTTATCCTTTTATCCGATCCGTACCGTATTCTAAACGACAAGGGTAAAATTATTTTTCGTTAACATATCGGTTATGGGCAAGGGTAAAGATTTTTTTTTTATTATCATGACGGATTTGGTTATAAAAATGTTTCCAACTGACCCGTATCACACCCATTGACAGATTAATGCTTTTGCTTCTATATTTGTTTATTTTATTTTATTACATGAGGTCAAGATCCTTTGAACTTTTATTACTACATGTATTTTTATTCTCTATATGCAGTCAACCGTTCTATAATAAAGAAGGGGTCATTCCGAGGTGACGACATGGAAGAGAAAGAAATGGATCCTACGGGCATTACTCGCATTGTTAAAATTAGTATATACGGGGCTTCCATAATTTATGGTCTTACTGTGTACTTTGAACGCAATGGCACCACGCAATGCACTGGCCTTTGGGGTAGCAATGAATCAGTGTTGCATGAGGTACAAACATTTTGCTATTTGCAGCTTTAATGATATATGACATTTTTTTTGTAAAGTTCGATGAAGTTCAAGTGTTCGACTTTTATTTTGTAATTATAAATTCTTAAATTGCTATATAGATAAATTATTACCAAACAAAATAAATCAAAAACAACAAAATAATATGTTGGCCCCGAGAGCCACATCTAATTATAAATTCAGTTTTTTTAATTTACAAAATATCAAGATACTGAAAAGTCAGCAACGCCAATATCTTGATAGTAGTGATTTTTAAATGTCAATACTCACTTGTCAACCTTTCAAATATTATTAAACTTTACCGGTATAAATTGCTCATGTACACTTGTGATATAAAAATCTTATTATACTTGGACCCTTCTCTGTTTCAAAATTGGCTATCAATTTAAATGTTTATTTTGGCTTAATATATATTACTCAAGCACTTTTCTTTGAATACCAGGTCAATCTGTTTTCGGTAAAAAAAATCAAGCAAAGATGACAAAATTGATATAAGAAAACGTAATAGGATTTTGAGATTATCGAAAACAGAGTTAGAACTCCGTCTCAGTAGGGCAATGGTTGAAATTCAAATTCAAAATTCTTAGAATTTTGAGAACTAGATCTGGTACAAATATTCGTAATTTGGAGAGAGTAAAATAAGAGAGCGAGAGAGAGGGGAGGAGAGGAAGAGAGCAATTAAAATAAACAAAACAAATGTGAAAAATTCGGATCTGCAAAGTAACTCAAATTTTAAGTTTGGATCTGGACCGTGCAATCTGATCACGCACGGAATTAAAGGCTTCCGTGCATTTCACCTAGGGCTGGATCGGCCAGAAAATTGATCGAACGGTTCTGATCTAAACTCAAAATTTGATTTACTTCAGAGGAACAGGACGCGGGAGAAAGAGAAAAGTAAATAAACAAAACAAAGAGAAGAACAAGAAACATTGATCTCGGATCCGCTACTATTCGATTTTAATTTGCTGGATCCTCTCTTCTGTTTTGACCTTCCAATCTAAACTAAACGCTTCAGATTGACTCAATGACGTCATTAACATGAACTTAATGGAGTCATGATGATCATCTGGAGCGTTTAGTTTAAATCGAACGGCTCGAACGAAATCATTGCAGATCTGGGAGTCAGTTCGAGAAACAGCAGGTGCTTTAAAATATAGAAAAATAGGAATGTGAAGGGCTCAGCGCCGGCCACGTCGCTCTTTTAAAACTTTTTAAATTAACCTTTAATTAACGATCAAAAGTAACAAAATTAAAAATCGCTTACAATATACTAATTTTAATATAAAATTTATTTTAATGTATAATTTTACCTTTCTAAATTAACCATTTTGTCGATTTTTGCATTATCAAATTAAATTATTCTCATATAATTTATTTGTTAAAAAAATACACTTTTTTAAGAAATTATGTCACTGGTGACAAAAAAACAAATTGTGCCGCCAAAATTGTTCATTTTACTTTGAAACTATTTTTTTCTAGAAAAATAAAATAACAAAAGATTCATAAATTTAAAATTTAAATAGTAATGTGTTTTTAAGAATATATTAAAATATTAAAAATATAAAAGAGCTTCTAGGAAAATAGATGGAGTGACTTTTGAACCGGGATCAATAATTCAGATCCAAAACATTTTTATTTTTTCTTCAGTAACACACAAAGAAATATTATACTTTTTCTTACAGCTGCAACAAATCTCGACTGAAAATATTGATCCGAGTAAAATCTATAGTATTACATCTATTTTCAATTCTATAGTATTCCATCTAATTTCAATGAAATATAAAAATATTTCTAATATTTTAATAAAAAAAAATCATAAATCTTCTTATTTTGAAAAATCACAAATTCAAACATTAAATGTCAAATCATAAAAGTTCAAACATTAAATGTCAAATCATAAAAGTATTTCGGCTAAAAAAATGATATTTAATATATTAGAAATATTTAACAAACTCTGAAGCCATTTACTCAAGCACTTTTCTTTGAATACCAGGTCAATCTGTTTTCGATAATGTAACTCTAAAGCCTTTCTCTGCTACCAACTTCACAACGGAAGTATTTAATATAAGAAAACGTAATAGGATTCATTCATGGTGTATGTTAAAGTATTAATTAAATTCTTGGAACAGTATACATATACATATAGTATTGATTAAAATTTGTCTCCCAATGCAGATATATTAAAGCAGTTTTAATCACTCATAACTTACCTAGGAACATTTAAACCTACTAACAAGCAGTTATGTAAATGTCTAAAGCCTTCTCATAAGTTCTATTTTTTTGTAGGTCAATCTTAAAACAAACGAGTACATTACGTCTGTAAATGGCTACGTGGGCCGCATTTATTGGAATCGCTTTTACTCTGTGAAGTCACTAGTAATCAAAACCAATTTGAATGTTTATGGACCTTACGACAGCGAAACAGGGGAATCTTTCGAATTTCCAGCTCTCGGTGGTCAAATAATTGGCTTTCATGGATACTGTACAACGGATAGGGTCTACGCTCTTGGAGTTTATGTCCGGCAGGTAGGCACAACTATCATGTTTTTCATTAACTATTCTGAATTATTTTCTATTTCCTTGTTGTACACTGGACCTTTCTGAAAATTATATTTAAATTAATTAATACAAGGCTATGATAATTCGCATATTAGGAGTCTATATTTTAACTAAAAAAGTTCAAACAATAGATCCAAACTGTTAAACATAATCTTCATATGAAAATATACTTCGAGATTAAATTCAATAATTTTTATAATTTGTTTTATTTTTTTAGATATGTAGAAATTCCCGTGATCTAAAAATTATGGATCATATGAAGACAATATTTTTCTATCTATTTGAAAAAGTAATAACATAATTCTAAAAGATATAAAATTTGGTCATCAATTACTTTTTCATATAGAGTTCATGTTTAACAATTCAAATTGGCTGTTTGAATTTCAAAAATAAAGATATGGATCATGGCATGACCAATCTATTTTATAACTCATAATTTTGCATTGCTAAAAGGAGACTGCCTTTCATTGGTTCTGATCTGAGCCCCCGTATTATGGTTTTCCTTTGATGTTTATGGGCTGTCCATCCATTTACGATGGCTCAAATTAATACAACCATTTTCAACTGATTCAAATTGGTTTGTTAAAGAGGCTCCAATTGTCGCCAGAAATAAACATGGGTGACCATTGAAATAAATGGGGATTTTTTATTTACCTAGTATGAAAATAAATTTTCTTTGTTGCCTAAAATAAGTAGTTGTGAAAAACAAAATCTAACTCGTTTTTATTGATAAAATTTATAAAACAGCACATGATTATATCGTTGAGATAATTCATTGAAGTTCATCTTAAATTATTGTTTAGTGGAAAACAAATACATGGAACTCTGAAAAATGAGGACAATGTTGTTTCTAGAGTTTTTATTTTATTTTATTACATTTGAGCAAGAGACTTTAACCTTTTGTTTCTATTTTATTGAAAAAGTTTTGGTTTCTAATATAGAATGTATAACATGTATTTGTGTTCTCTGTATCCACAGTCAAATGGTACTATAATAAAGAAGGGGCCATTCCTTGGTTGCGGTCGTATAGTGAAACGTATGCATCCTACAAGCACTACTCGCATTACTAAAATTAGTATATACCATAGTGACAAGATTCATGGTCTTACTGTGTATTTTGAACGTGATGGCACCACGCAATGCACTGGCCTTTGGGGTGGAAATGAAGGAACGTTGGATGAGGTACGAACATTTTGCAGCTTTAATTTAGTAATATATGCCACTTTTTTTATTGTAAATTAAGATCAATAAAGTTCAAGTGACTTATGACTTTTAATTAATAATTATAAATTCTTAAATTAGATGGCTAATTTTCTTTTTAGAAAAATTAGATGGCTAATTAATTGACCCAATTTATATATACAAAGGTTCTGTTTTTATTTTGGCCGGGTACTGAAAACAGAGAGTTCTTTACGTAAAATTGTCAGGGATTAATTGTTATGATAGCAATTAATAAATTAATTAAAATCTGCGGATTAATTGTTGTGAAAGCAATATACATGGATTTCAAAATTGTCAGGGAGGACATTTCTTAATTAATTCAATGCCTATATTTTAGACTGAAATAATAAAATATTTTATTTACTATATCACATACATGGTCACTCAACAATACTACTCTAGAACTCCAGTTTCAGAAACTTCTTGACCAGTTCTTATCAATTATAATTAGCCTCTCCCCTCTTGATATGTGCTCAACCATTATCTTTTGCATTCTGGTAGCTCATGATCGACTTTTGTGATTAACCACTTTATAGATGAGGGTCAATACTCAATTGTCAACCTTTAAAATATTATTAAACTTTACAAGTATAAATGCTCATGTACACTTGTGATATAAAAATCTTATTGCACTGGGATCCTTCTTTGTTTCAAAATCTGCCACCAATTTAAATGTCTATTTCTGTTTAATATAAATAACTGGAGCAATGATCAGTGGGCTTAGTGCAGTGGAACGTGCCCCGTCTCTCTACAGAGAGGTCGCAGGTTCAATTCTTGATAATAGCATCTAAAAGATGCTGGAGTGTACCGGAACCTTTAATAAAAAAAAATTAAGAAAAAAATACTGGAGCAATTTTTCTTTGAATACCAGATCAATTTGTTCTCGGAAAAAACTCAAGGAAATATGACACAATTAATTAGATAATCCAACTCCAAATTATCTCTATATATGTTAGGAACTTCACAACTGAAGCATTTAATGAAAAAAAAACATAATAAGATAAAATATTTATAAGTTTAATCATTCATAACTTACCTATTAATTATGTGCATGCATGAAGTTTTCTCACTAGTTTTATGGTTTTGTAGATAAATCTTAAGACAAACGAGTACATTAAGTCAGTAAAAGGCTACCGGGACTACGATGGTATTTTGAAGTCACTGGTACTTGAAACCAATTTGAATGTTTATGGACCATACGGCAAGGAAGAAGGGGCATCCTTTGAACACACTTCTCTGTTTGGTCAAATTATTGGCTTCTTTGCAAGGGTCGGAAGTAATTATATTTTCCGTATCGGAGTATATGTCAAGGTATTTACAATTATTATGCTTGTCAAAAATACTCTGAAACTTTTTTTCTAATTACACTTTGGTGTCCTCCTGGCCTTTTCTGTAAATTATGAAGGTTTTGCTTGAGGTCGTAATAACTAAGTCGATTCTTTGCGGCGGCAGCGGGGGTTTAGCAAGAGATATGCACCAGACGTCTGACATTTCTCGCATTGTTAAAGTCAGTATTCGCCATGGTGATACTATTGATGCTCTTTCTGTATGTTATAAACTTCAAGATAACACTACTAAAAGCACCTCACTCTGGGGCGGAGAAACAGGAAAGTTGACTGAGGTACCATATTCTTGTACTAAATATCAAGTTCCCCTGAGCAATTTTACAATTTTTAGATTATTTTATTTTTTTCAATTTTTTTAGTATTGCAAATACATACAAAAGAGCAAACAAACTTTTTATAAAATTTAAAAGCTACAAAGAAACTGTTATTTGCATAATGTTTTCTTTGTTCTTCCGTAGATTGATCTTAAACGAAATGAGTACATTACGTCTGTGAGAGGTTATGTTGGCTACTTCGGTGACATATTTATTGTGAGGTCGCTGAAACTGATAACCAATTACGATAGTTACGGACCATACGGCAAGGAAGAAGGGACTCCTTTCGAACTCTCTTCGTTTGGCGGTAAAATCATAGGTTTCCATGGACGCTCTGGGGCATACCTTGATGCCATTGGAGTTTATGTCCAGGTACTGTATTACTTCTCACAAGCTACTCCGAAACTTGTTTATTACTTTATGAAATTGACCACTTCATTATATTTTAATTCGTTATAATTGACAAAATGTGTTATAGTTATTGAAGTCCAAAACGGCTGTAAAATCAAATAGCAATCTATTGATCTTAATTACATATATATTTTGATTATTGTGTGAAGAAATTAAATTTAATTCATCAAATTCTGTAGTGGCCAGAAGAGAAAGATGACTAAAGTACTTCTGAGTGAAGCATGCGTCAGTAATAGTTATCACAAAATGTTTTTTTTTTCAATTTTTTTTATGTATGAAATTTTAGAGGTTGTATTTCATTTTTAAGGTTGTAATATTACGGAAAAGGGTGTTATGAGAATAGTAAGAAATTAAATTTAATAATGATCTTCAAAAAATTTAAAATGTCAAATTCATTTTATACGAAATCACGAGTCAAAAAAAAAAAAAAAAAATGAATGCATTAAAATAACTTCTCAATCTTCATTTTATTTTACAGCTTGATCACTTCGTACTAAATGAATTCGAAAATTTCAAAATTTTATATGTACACGCCATGACTCATGAAGTAGATATGTTTCTTAAATTTGTCATTTGAAACTAATTCAATAGATTTCAAAATTAAGCTAACCAGACCTTTTTGACGAGCCTACCACACGCTAGCCTCACTGATATTTGTATATATGGATGAAAATATAAATCGATGTATTATTCCAGGATACGAAAATGCTCTATCAAACTTTTGCATCCTCTCTAATTCATGCATGTGCTGCCGTCAGAATAAATGTTTTAATTAATTTAATTATTACCAGCTCTAAAAAAAAAAATTCTCAAGTTCTCATTTTATTTAAGTAAAGGAAGGCGTCATGATTTTTTTTAAATAAATTCCAACTATAACTATATTTCGAACTATATTTCGGTCATTTGTGTCGCCACCTTCTCCAACAAAATAAAAAAATTATATATAGGATAAGTTTGATATTATTTTTGGACTGTTCTTAGAAAAAAAAAATAAAAGAGGTGTCATCCTGTGTTTGAGCACATAATCCGTAAAAGTTTCAGAAAAGCATTGCAAGTATCTTGCCTCAAAAGAAATGAATGCAGTCCAGAATTTTTTTATAAACTATAATTAAATTTTTTTTTTTACAAAACCAACATGATTACATTTTTCTTACAAAAACCATAAGGACTGAAAAGCCATTTCGGTCCGCTATTTTTTTTTATTCCTGACCGAAATGACATTTCGGTCCGGTCCCCTTTTTAGATTTTCTGTGGTACTGGTTTCACAAGTTTTCATATGAGCCACCACAGAAAATCTAAAAAGGAGACCGGACCGAAAAAACATTTCGATTCTTATGATTTTTGTAAAAAATAAAGTAATCATGTTGGTTTCGTAAATTTATTTTTTAATAATGATTTATAAAAAAAATTCTGCAGTGCAGGAGTTGCACACGTTATTCGTTCCTCTGGCCCCTTCAGATACAAAACGTCATTTTCAAAGTTCAAATAGTCGATTCGAACCTTCCAACATGATCTTCATATTAAAATGTGCTTTAAGTAATTTGCAAGACGTCATATATGCTGTGCAAATTTATGGAATATGCTGTTGCATGGCATGTTTTAATCATTTTAAGAAATATATGGAGAGAAAACCATAACATCAAAATGGCATTAAATAATTAAAAGATTTGATGAGTTGACCGATTATTTTAATACAAGTTTTTAGAACTAGGCCGAATCAATGTTTTCCGCTGGGCCTTATTAAATCCTTTTTTCCTGCTTGTCTTTTTCTTTGTGAATTAGTGCCTTATGTACATTGAGTTCTGAACCGAGCAAAGAGCAGTGCCTTATGCTGCTTTATTAAAAGGCCCAATATGCTCTGGCCTTACACAAAATCATTACATTTTGCAGTGGAAAGTAACCAAGTTATTAAATAAAATATCCCCTCTTTATATAAAGTATGCCGCTTTATTAAAAGGCCAAATGCTAGGGGTGTAAACGGATCGGATATTATCTGCATTCATCCGGATCCGAATCTGAAAAATTCCGGATTCGGATATTTGGATACGGATCTGAATTCGGATAATTTTTTACCGGATACGGATGTGGATACGGTTCTGGATATTGAATCGGATACGGATCCGGATACGGATAATTATCCGTATCCGACAACTTATTTAATTCGGATATCCAAATTTCACTCCGACTTCCCTTCGTCATGGTCCCTGCCAAGAAGAGATATTCTGTATCCGATCGATACTCACAAAACATACATAGCAGCATGTGGCATCAATTAATTCTATCCCCAGTTCCCTTCCCCACATGATATATATTTGTGACTCGACTCGTTCTACATTTTGGCATTTATTAATGATTGAAAAGAATCCATAACTTAACTGGCCCCATGTGCTTTAAAGTTGGAATCCATTCCTGTCGTTAGTACTTCCCGATCACCTTTTTTCCATTATTTTTTAGTACTTGTATTCATTAATTCAAAGTTAATGAAACCTTTTTTTCTGAATTAATTGAATTTTGAATGCAGTGTGGCAGTGTGCGATTTTTTTGTAAAAACATAATTAAAAAAATTATTTTTACCAAACCAACGAACTTCTTATGAAAAATATTAGATCTAATTTATGAATGAAAGAAATTATATTTAGATGTTATTCTTTATTAAAATGTATATTAGTAATTTATTTTTAATTATCCGAATTATATTCATATTCGTATCCGTATCCGTTTAATATCCGATCCGTATCCGTATCCGAGACTATCCGTATTCGTATCCGTATCCGAAAAATTATAACGGATACGGATACGGAAAGGCCACTATCCGATCCGTATCCGACCGTTTACACCCCTACCAAATGCACACCAGCAAGGTTGATAGTAACTGGCATTTTAGAATTTATTTACAGCTTAATTACTATTCAATAAAAAAAATAAAAAAATTATTTATTTTCTTTTTTGTGAATGGGAAGAGCAAGAACATTGTCAGTGGATTGCAGTGGACTCCGAAACCACATATGGAACATTGTCAATGGTAGAGATTACCAAGTTGACCATATAAAAACCTTCAGGGTACATTTTTTATTAATTTAGCCTATTCTAGATTAACAATTACTTAATTAGCTTTTTCGTCTAAAAAAATGGATAACTTAAATGCCAAAAAAACGATTTTCTTGTCATCACAAAGTAATTTAATTGAAATTTCCAAACTATAGTGATTAATTAGACAAAGTGCAGTAACCTCAAAGCTGGTCAAAAGAAAAATGCAAACAGGACAAAAGGAAATAAAAAGGAAAGGAGAGAATTAATTAGGGCCCTCATATTTATTCCTTTCTTAGCAGCATCCAAAGATGAGGTATCACTTTCAACCAGTTATTTCACGATATGCTTATCTATAATTGGCTTAATATAATAACCATTCAAACAAGCTGGATTAATTCACACAAATGTGTATCAAATTATGCATGCATATTTAATCGGTGGTAGCATGTCGGTCTAGGTTATCCGTAAAACAAGTCACATCATTTTCAACCATCGAACCCGACTGCGACTAGCATTCCCCGCATATCGGTCCCGACCGCAACTAGCGGCCTCCATGTAACATCCCGAAAATTTAGTAATTATTATTTACGTTTAAAAGATTTTAATTATAATATACTTCACTGTAAAAAAAAATGAAAAATAAAATATTATGTGAAGAAATACATATTAGTATATTATATTTCAGATACATACTGTACGTATAAATAAGTTTGTAAAAATAAAATTTCTAAAACATATACTTTAAGAACTTAGAATTCCGAAACAAAATTGAAGTATATGGATCAACAAGATACCTGAAGCCTTAGGTATTACTAAATAAAAATTGCTTTAATAATACATTTTGATTAGTTATGTAATTAATGAAGCAGGCTTTATAAGGGTCTCAATCCAATGATGAAGAAAAAGGGGAAGTATGGTTTAGTCATGATTTCTGAGAAAACAAATTAATCATGATTTCTGAGAGTGCGTAGAGTGGGTGTGGTTAGCAACCAGCTGAGTCAAATTTTATAAGGAATTTCAAGATACACGTGTCCTCTTTAAGATTGCCAGATTAAAACGAACGGCTCGTAGGAGGTGCTGTACCTCGCAAGATCTGAACTCGATTTCTGATGGGTTCATGGGACGTGTGTTTGATAGAAACTTTTCTATACATGTATAAATAGTGTTTTAATTTGTTCAAAAAGTGATATGTAAGGATTATTTCAAAAAGTGATGTCTGATGGGCTTAGGGCTGGGCAAAATTGCTCGAACTCGTAACTCGCTCATTTACAGCTCGCTTTAACTCGCTCATTTACAACTCGAGTTAGTTCCAACTCGAGTTGGCTGGCTCGTTTAATAAATGAGCTGAGTTTGAGCTGACCCCAACTCGCTCATTTATAACTCGAGTTACATAAAGTTATATAGTCTTGGACACAATAAATCCCGAAATAACCAAACCCAAATCTGAAATCCCTCTAAGTCAGAGACTCAGAATAACCTAATCCCGCCCAAACTATTAACCCTAGTGCTCACTCCTCTTTCTCTTTCTCTCCTGTTCTCACGCTAACTGCGTAAGTTCCTAACCCTAACCCCGTTCCCGGGAGGCCGCGACCCATCCGCGAGCTCCGTTCCTACGAGGCCGCGACGCCGCGACGCCGCAACCCATCCAGCGAGCCCCGTTCCCCCGAGGCCAAACCATTGAGCCTAGCACCGTAAACTTCTGAATAGGTAAGGATCTGGTTCAATTTGATAACTTCTCGAATTTTCGTTGGTTAATTTGCTATTTTCATCTCTAAATCTACCTTTTGAATATAATTTTTACTATTCCTTAAGAGGCTATTACCGAATTTGTATTTTTCTTGAATGGAAGCACAATCGAACCTTCTCACTCAAAGTATGAATTAAAGAAAGTCAACAAGACAGAGAGAGACAAACCAGCTGAGTTAACGAAAGAGGGTTGTTCAATTTCGTTTTACTGAGTTGCTTCCATACAAGATATTATCTTTCTTTTGTAAAGCTATAGGAAGACAAGCCGGTACAATTGAGTGGTTAAGTCAAAATAGATTATTTATAATATCACGGTTGTTGTTTTAAGAGGAATTTCTCACAATTGTTTCTTCATTTGGTTTACTATCTGAATTTGTATGTACTTTTTGGGAACGAAAGAGAAAGAGTACATTTAGTTGCATACTTTTTTCTTAGAAATATAAGCGGGATGAC
The DNA here is from genome assembly GCA_025461045.1 of Carex parvula. Taxonomy (NCBI): domain Eukaryota; kingdom Viridiplantae; phylum Streptophyta; class Magnoliopsida; order Poales; family Cyperaceae; genus Carex; species Carex parvula. The sequence goes on along the minus strand of JAJGRW010000693.1, from coordinate 2,036,158 downwards.
AATGTAATTGCTTCTTTTGTTGTGACAGATTTCAGTCCGGAGAATCTAAAGTAGATTGATTTGAGATGGGGCTTTGAGTTTGATCTCCCCTTTTTACTCCTCTAACATAGATAGATTAAAGTTACTGAATGCCCATGTGCTCTAAATCAGTAGGAGAAGGGCCAGAAGGCTAACCTTCGGAATCGGCCTTTAGTGCCGGGGGCCGTATATTAGATGACTATCGAAGCTCTCTTTCGAAAGATATGGTGGAGATTCTAGTTTGTGGAAGTGATTGGATAAAAGCTAACTCAAAAACAACAATACAAACGTTACAAGTAAGACTTTAATTTTATCTTTCCATCATTTATTTTTTAAAATCTAAATACTTCTTGATACTTATTGTTGACAAATATTTATTTTTGTAGAAATCTGCAAAAGAGGAAGAGGAATTGAAAATTCAAATCCCAACGAGCAATGTTAATTAAGTAAGTTTTAATTCTAAATTCTTTTTTCTTTTTCTCCCTGTTCTGAATTAGATGTGATGTGTGTATATGTCAGTAAAAAGTAGTCTATATAAAATAGTTATATTTTTGGTATTCCTGTAGTTATATTTTTATGAGAGCAATGTTAATTAGATGTGATGTGTGTATATGTGAGTTAGATGTGATGTATAGAATTAATACTTTACATATGTTCGTTTGGTATTGCCATGTATGTTTACTAGGGGGTTCTATAGTTCTTGTTGTCTATGCTACCTTTTGTTTCCCTTCAAACATTAGGAACTGCTGGTCAAAACTCAGCTAGTGCTGATAACATGACCATTGATCCCAAGCAAGAGCATTTACTGCTTAATTCTAGTAGCCAAAGGAGTTTCTCTGCTAAGGAACAATGAATGCATGTATCGGCTGAATTTGTAAAGAAAATAGAAATATCTTATGCTAAAGAAGCTGAGACCTTTACATGGCCATGTCTTGCCTTTATGCTAAGGAAGCTGAGACTTTGGCTGTACCAATTAGGAGCTCGATATACAACCAAAATAGAATTGATGCTTTTGTAGTTATGTAGTCATTGTATTTTATCTTAGTAACACTTTTGCAAATGTAGATGAAGTTGCTGGATATGATGATTTTGACAAGATGAAGTTGTTGGATACCAAGTTCTTGTTTGTTTTGTTGGTGCTTATGTATGAAAAATTATTGGATAATGGATACTAACTTGTGGATGTAATTTTGGGATGCATGGATTAGGGCTGTAAATGTATGACAAGTTGCTGTAATTTTTGGCACCCACAACTGTGTTGTATCTAATGTATAAAAAGTTGGTGTAATTTTTGGTACTAGTTCTAATCTAACTGTTGTATCTAATGTATGAAAGTGGTGTAATTTTTGGTACTAGTTCTAATCTAATCTAATGTATG